>RXPK01001659.1:0-61188 GCA_004143645.1 Protaetia brevitarsis | reverse complement strand
AGAACACTTTACTCCATCGTTGTTACTCTCTTCAGACTTGGCAATCCTTGCTTAGGTACATGTGTACTTTTTTAACTAAAAGTAGATTAAATACAAATGCGGTCAATTATCGTTGGTAAAATCAATGCTATATCGTAGTGTGGAAATATTTCTTAGTAGACATTGAGACTTGAAAGCACCCAAAAGTACAGAAATCATTAATATTCTTTAATAAATAACACTTATAATGTATTTAGACTACGAATTTTATTTTTCACTTATTCCACTGTGATTATTAGCACAAAATTTAGGGAGCCTATAACATTTGCCATTTGGAGAAATAACATAAATACGTTCAAACTGCTCTTGCATAATAGAACAAATTTTAATTCAGTACATGTTGGTGATTTTCACACAATTAATAATTAAATTTAACAAATGATTTGTAATAATAGGTTAGAAATACAGCTTTTACGCATTTTACTGTTAAAAAAAAATATTGATAATGATTGCAATGTAAAAATAAGGGAAATCAGAAAGTATGTGCTTTTATTTATAGACCTACGAATGGGTGCTTATTTTGAGACGATTTATGCACGTCGCTTTCTTTCCCGTTATATCCCTTGAAGGAGAGATCAGACGTATAATGAGAAAATCCATTGAACTTGAACTGTAATGTTGCGCGACGTGCGCCGACCTTGAGACACTGGTCGTTGTAATCTTCTTCGATTATTCGCAGTCTTCATCAACACGCTAATTATTACGCTTGATTTACTTTCGTGATTGTCGTTCAGATGGCGTCATTGTTCAGCTTTGAACGGTTACGGGAAAGCCTGATTCTCTATAAATCCGCCAATTCATGGATTAGTGTTTGCAAAGGTGTTAATTATTCAATTAATTTTCGACAACATCAATTATTTAACGTTGTTCCATACCGAAAAATTTCTTACTTTCAAAATAGCTCGTAGATTATTTTGAAAGCAATAGCTGTTATCCTAGTGAAAAGTTTGTTTTATTTCTAGTCTCTTTCCTTTAGATATAATCTCAAACAATTCTTATTTCTTAAAAAAAAAACATTCTAATCAATTCCGAGTATATTAGTTTGTAATCTTAACGAAAACACAGCTAGCAGTGTTAATAATATTTGTCGTTTTTCAACATTTATTGCCAATCCGTTTTTCAACCTACTTCATTGGGTATCGCCTGCGCTGACGTTAATATTAATTATTCTAATTATAAAACCATTAATGTATCTCATATCCAGTTCTAACACCACCCTTAAACTCAATGTAAATGAAGGTGTACGTTTTACACCGTTTTACACACATATATGGCAGCGTTTCTTTATTAATTCATGTGCTACTTCACTAGTAATTTCTTTACCTATTTTATTCAACAATTCTATCAAGCAGAGTGTTTCTCCTACTTTATGGAAGTCAGCGCAGGTCACCGCCATACGTAAGCGTGGTTCTGTAAACGGTGTTAGGGGCCAATACCAAAATTATCGGTAACTGCTAAAATTTTAGAAATAAAATTAATGAAATCATAACCGAGAGTAAAATTTTAATAATACCTCAACAACGTGGGTTTTGTAAAAATAAATATTTCTTCTCAACATTGGACTAATCTGAGTAGATTGATGTGATTTATAAAGACCTGGAGGAGGATTTTGATGAACTTGATCATTGCTAAATTAAATTCTCTTAGTTTTCACAGTGATTTGCTCAGATGGATTCACATCTACATCAAACAGAACTTAAGCGGTTGTTCTGAATGGTGTACAGTCAAATTTAGTTGAAATCACTTCGGGAGTTCTCCGAGGTTCCCACTTGGGACCAACTCAATTTAATCATCTATATCAATGCTGTAAGTAAAATTATCAAACATTCTAATTTTTTTTATTGTGCGCCGAAGATATGAAGTTATTTTACAAAATAAATAGTATTGAGGATTCCCTGGGATTACAAAGGGACCTAAGCAACTTTACGGATTATTCGTGCGCGCATAATAATGTTTAGCTTGAACATAGTTAAATGCAAGTTCATACGTTTACTAAAAATAAGAAAAAGAATGCTCCAGTTTAACTACGCTCTTGATAATAATAAGATACAAAGAGTCGCACATACTAATGATATGATGAATTTTGACTCTAAATTATCTTTTCAAGTTAGTGTTGATAATAGAGTTAGAAAAGCACTCAAAAATCTGGCTTTCATAATTCGTATATGAAAATCCTTTCAAAACTATATTATTACTCTTTACAAACTCTAGTAATACGCTTGATTATGGTAGTATCATTTGAAATCCCTTGTATAAATCATACATTTATAGGATTGGAAAAGTACAGAAGAAATTTGTTAGACGTTCAAACTTTAAATTTTCACCCCTAGCTACAAATACAATATTGATCTCTCTCGAGTACAATTTACTCACCCTTGAAAATAGACGTCACGTTAATGGATTGGTAGCGCTTTATAAAAATTAGTGAATACATCGCATACATCTGGTTTATTTTTTAAGAAATCCAAAGACTAACATTTGATTAAATTTTCCTCTTTACCGAACTGCCCTCTTCATAATAATACTTGTCAACGATATTTATACAGGCTGATTCAAATTAAGTGCGCACCATTGCTATCTCTGTTATGATTGATTCTAGAAGTAGGTTTAATTAACAAAGTATATAGTGTTTTTAATGCTGATGGAATGCTGGCCAGTAATACGAAAAACGAATATGCATGTACGCATTTCCGAGAAATTTTGAAATTTATATATTTTTTTTTTTTAACACCCTGTATATTGTTAAAAAAATGGAAGTATTTTAATTTGTTTATGCAATAGTTTTACTACAAGATTGTCTTAAAACTATTAATAAAGAAGTTAAGGTTGAATTTAGTTTGATGCAAAGATACACTTTCATAAGTAAAATTTATAGTAGACTTATTTTACTTTAAGCCAAAAAATAGTATTTATTTTGAAACTGTCAAAAACGCACTGAGTATTTAAAATCTTTTTGTTGTTTTAATTATTAAAAAAAGTTGTTATTTGGTTTTCTTGTCTTCTTTACTTCTAGTTATTATTATTATTTTATTAATTCCATTATTTAGTAGATTTTGAACTTTTTTATCTGTAGTTGTTTAGTGTTAAATATCTCACCGTGGTATTTTCTCATTTGGAGCAACGCATATGCTGGAACATACATTGTATGCGGCAAAAATTCAATAAAGAACTGTGATTATTATGTAGACAGTATCCTTTACGACAGTAGCCAGATCGACGTTACTTTCGAAAAACTTTACAAGACAATTAGGCAACACGATTGCTTATTTAAGAAAGAAAAGAACAAAGAAAAATATCATTATCAACCAGGAAGTAGAAATTACAGTGGCTAGCATATTTTGAAGCCCATCGCAAAATCCTACTGTAAGGAATTGGGTTTAAACTTATGCATCAGTTAGAGAATTTTAAAAAAGGATACGTATATCAAATTTAACTAACGAAACTTCACAAACATACAATCAGTAGATTCAGACAGGAGGTGGCTTTCTGTGTAATGGTTCGTTAATTTTGTGATGAAAATTCGGAATGGAGCACAGTGTATTTTATGGAGTGATGAAACAAATTTTTCCATAGCAGAATGTTTACTAGAAGAATGGGCCGTGCTGGTCGCAAGAAATTTATTAATAGTGCGTCAATGTGTGTACAAGTTCCATTTACTTGACAATTAATTGGTCCGAGGATTTCCTTGAATAACGTGATTATCTTTGATAAGTCGTCCTATTCATCGTGATGCGCCAAAATTTTACTTTCAGCAGGACGGTGCTTCCGGCACACAACTGTTGCATAGTCATAACTATTCTGGACACCAACTTTGCCGATGAGTGGATTGGCACAGATAGGTAAATTGATGGCCAGCACGCTCTTCTGACCTTTCACCTTTAGACTTTTTTTCTTTGGGGATATTTAAAGATCAGAAATACAGACGCGGTACAACAACGTAAGGAATTACAAAATATGGTTACGAAGGTTTTCCGCGAATTGGATGAAAGGATCATCTTAAAGAGCTACCCAGAATGTACTCAAGCGGCACGAAAATGTATTGAGATTGGAAGGTGATGCTTTTGCAGTATTTTATAAATTACAATTTATTTTTTCTTTTCAATTTGTTTCAACGACTTATTTTAAGGCTGTAATATGTATAAAAAAAGAACTTAAACACGAAGGTGTATCTGTTTTTGTTAAAAGTTGATTCTTTATACGCCTCTACATTTTAGAACAGAATAAAAGTGCATGTTTGAGATCGACTACTAATCCACGTATAATTCTTTATTGCAGGGTGTCCTTTAAAAAAATTATATATAATTTTCAAAATTTCTCGGAATGGGTATGTAATTGTTCTTTTTCGTATGCTGCATTATTAATCAGCGTTAAAAGGACTAATGTTTTGGTAGTTTAACCTACCTTCTGGAATTAATTATATATTGAGAGATAGCAATGGGTGGGCACTTAATTTGAATCATCCTTGTAATTTCACTTTGAATCTTCGGGTATAGATTACCTGTTGTCCACGGTTACCGCACTATATCACCTAAATTTTTCCTGCTTTCTACTTAACCTTCTTTCTCACTTAGCTATTTTGTAATTTTTCTACTTCACATCTATCTGTATTATTGTTGGTTATATATTGTTTGTGTGTCACACAAACCGTATTGTGTGTCACACAACGTATCATATATATTTGTGGGAGCTCCTTTGGGTTGGCCTGTTACCTCCTAAACAAAGTAAATCAAATTTTACATTTAACATAGTAACATAAAGACACAGGCTACGCCTACTCGATAAAATGGGAGCAATATGCTTTAATTGGGCGCTAAATATATGGCGACAGATCGGACATTATGCCTGGCGCAGATGGTACGTAAATAAGATATTTTTAGCGGATAATTGAGATCAATCGGCGTATAAGGAAAAAAGTTTATACTTCATTCTATTCATTATATTAGTGTAATTATATAAAATAATGAAAGGACAACTTGATTTGAATAGGTAAGTATATTTCCTCAAACCTTTTTCTATTATTATAATATATCATCATTGTTTTAGACTATTATAACCTATCGAGATCACATCTCGAAACTGTTATAAAATCACTATTTGCTGTCGTTACATTGAGTGGATCTTTGGTATGTACACTGTACGGTTTGAGAAACGGGGAATAGCAATTTACAGGATATGCAACTCCAGGTGCGCGGTAACGATGCTTAATGCTGGAGCTGCGATATAAGGTGCGGCTATAGCAGGAGATGCATAGTACGGGGGCAGCTACCGCTGGCGCGCGTAATATGGAGCAGCTACAGCAGGCGCAGCGTAATATGGTGGCCGCAACAGCAGGAGCAGCTTCAGCAGCTGGAGCGGCGACTAATGGGAGCAGCTTTAACACCGGAGCAGAGCAGCAACTACTTGGAGCAGGAGCGGCAACCACTGGAGCGCTTTGACAATTGGAGCGGCAACTGCTGGCGCAGCTACAACTGGAGCGGCTCTGACTACAGCGCGAGCTGCTACTAAAGGTGCGGCCAAAGTATTATAGTTTCTGGCTATTACTTGGGAGCTCGTGCTGTTACTACCGCTGGTGCTATCACAGGAGCAGCTGCGACGGCTGCTACACTCGGTTTGGCTTCCGGCGCGGCATGAACAGCAAATTGCGAAAGCTAAAACGACACCTGAAAAAGGAAGTATGATTTCCGTAGCTAATCTATAGCAGAAAAATTCGAATTAAAACTCACAAATTTGACATGATGAACGGAGATAGTTGTTATTGTTCTTGTTTAAGAAGACACGGACAACTTGTGCTTAATTTTTTTCCCAATTCAATATATATAATACCAAAATACTCCAACACCACAGAATGGGGTTACACAAATCCTCAACGATTCAAGAACTGAGAGCGTCAAGCTTTTTAACAATGTTTTAAGTGCATTTGTATGCGCGCGATCGATGTTCTACAGCGGTATATACAAGAAGTTATTTATGTAATTGGTACGAACGTAATCGCGGCCGAATTAGTTTTGACTGTAATACGAAAAAGTATTTATGGATACGATGTTTAAACTTTAAATTACATTTTTGAAACTAATAAAATGAAATTATTTGTTGTTATCTTTACATTTAGCGTATTTATTCTTACTGCCTCTCCTAAAGCAATTATCTGGGAAAACAATCGGATTTGATGATTTATTTACGAGTATATATAAGGGGGATTTTTGTTTTAAGTGTTTTAGACAATAGAATAAAAAAAAGAAAAAATGAAGTGAATCACAATTTATTTGTAACGTAATAAAAGTTAAAAGCTTTTCTTCTTTGAGTTATATATTGCTCTTGACATAGCTTATTTCTCAGCTCCATCCATAATTAGTGTTTGAGTTTTGAAATAAGTACTTCCTAATTAAATCGAATTTGTAGCTTATTTTACTATGTTTTAAATTATCCATCCCATTACCGGTTTCGGCATATCACTAGCCTTCTTCAGATATAAATAAAAAATTATTTGAAATGTAATTGTCAAATAAAAAACCAAAATCGAATGCAGGAAGCGAAAATATTTTGTTTATTCGGCTATTTATTTAATTATTTCTGTATTTTAGAATCTGCAAGAAAGCTAATTGTATGCTGAAAACCGGTTGGTGTGAATAGTTAATTTAAATGTAGCAAATAAATTACCTAAATTACAGAAATAAGTATAAAGTAAGAAATTATTCATCAATAAATACAGTTTAATTTACCGGGTGTCATATTTTTTAAGTTATCATATCCTCCTTTTTTATTTTTTAAGACAGGAAAATGAAAGTCTAAAAATGTTTTAAAGGCGTTCTTAACAAAATCATTTTCTTAGTAACTACGCTATTTTTTTGCCCAAATGACAAGCACGAGAATTTTGTGTATCTTGAATTACCTTAATTGAAATAGATTTCGTTAAATGAAATATATTGTGATCTTACCAAGACATATTGATTGTATGTCCGCACCATTTAATGTGGTATCAGGGGTCAACTGCTTCATATCTTAACGAAAGAACTCCTTAGTACATAGAAGTAAACTTATTCGAAATAACAATAAGCTCCAAGAAATTAATCATCGAGTACTCTACCACAATTAATATGTTTGCTACAGGGGTGCTATTTTTATCCGCATTTTATTCTGCTTAATTCTTAATGACATTATGAGATTTATGAATTAATATTTATTTATTGTTCATAAATTATGGCGATGATACAAGTATCATCATGGCTAACTCAAAGAAGAAACAGAATTCTAAAACTTAATGCTATCAAAAATTAACAACTATTTCTGAGCAAATAAGCTCTTCTTGAACGCTAGAAAAAGACACATATCTATTATTCGAATATAGCAATAGCTGGCAGGAATATTCTTGAAGGCAGTAATATCCACACTTTTTAGGCATCAACTTCAAAATTAATGATTAAAATGGAATGAAACATTGTAAGGATTTAAATAGTTAATTAAATAATACTATGTATGAAATAGGATTTCTTAGATCGATTATTAATCTAGAAATTTCAAAATTACTGTTATTTTACTGAATTTCAGTCTCGCTTATTATCCCGAATTATAGTGTGGGAACAGCATCCAAGTGAGAAACATTTTTTATTACACACAAAAGTGCTCTCTATTTTTAACAATTTCGAACTATATATATATTAGAAGTAGCCACATACATTCATGTAAACAAAGATAAGTTCATTGTTGAAATAATGCAGATTCATAATTATATACATCAGACATCCGACCATTCACCTATAAAATCATAGAATAACAGATCAGCTAATAGTCCGAATTTTATGGGTACTAAGATTTATAATAAATTACCAGAGTCACTAAAATTCATCTGAACTTTTTGTTTAGAAATCGTTAAAAGTAATTTTACTTACAATAAAACCTACTATAGTAATAACAGAATAATTTTGAGATATGAATATTTAGTAATAGTTAGTATTTAATCTTTCTTTTAATATTATTTTATTTTTTGCTATTTTGTTTTCGTATTATATTATCTTTTTTTCCCTTAAAAGATACCCTACTATATTGTTTTGTACTATTTTGGTAAATAAATCCATTACACCATAAATAAAAAACCAACCAAACTTTATTTCTCGTAGCAATATTTTGCCAAAATGAAAAAGTGGAATAGAAATTTGTTTATTGCTGCAGCCTAAAGTTTTTCCGCAAACTGTCTTACCTTTAATAAATAATATAAACTAATAGTACTTGTTGATTGTAATACTCGAATTGTAAAGTTAGTATAACACTTAAGTTTGTACTCGAACGCTTGCAAAAGAACAACAGTACAAATAAATTAATTTTCTTCTTTATCTTTTTTTTTTTAAGTACAAGCAAATGTACTGTTGGAAAATTCTAAACATAATAGATAATCACAAGCAGATATCTTAGATACTCAATGGTGAGTTTTTGCGAGAATATTTTATGTATTTTTCTCCTGCATACTGTTGAGGTTGAAAGAATTATCATTTGAACTTAAAAAAATATAACACTAGCGTCGACGATGATAATATTCCTCCAATATATATAAATTGTTTTCGTTTGTAGTCAATCAAATTACTGATCTTCTAAATCCACCATTGTAACACTAGGTTTTTAACAATACTTTTTTTGCAGCACAAATATTTTATCAACTCTGGAAAACTATACCACATTGCAGAAGATATGTGAAGTAGACCGTTTTTGATACTTTATGTTTCTCATTATGGTAATATGATATAAGAGCGAATAGTCCATTGACGAATTATCTTATAAGTCATTGTTCACCATTCTTCAATCTCCATGGTAATTCTTAAGAATTGACACCTTGGATGTGCAGTGCTAAAATTTGGTGAGAAGGTCAATTTCCTCATTCTTAGATGGTGTGTTTTGCATTTGCGAATGATCGCTATTACATTAGAATTTTCTTGGAATGTTCGGCTATCTGCCATAACCAATAAAGTGGTATCATCGGTATACAGACTGGTCTTGGTGTTTAGCAACATTAGCAGGTAAGTTGTGGACGAAAGTTACAACCAACAGAGGCCAAGCTTTTGTGGAATATCGAAGTTGACTTCGGTAGCTTGAATGTTTAACTATTCCTTTCAAGTTCAAATGCTGCTGGACAAATCAGATTTCAGCAACTGTAATGGTTTGCTTCCTATGCCATAAAATTGGAGTATCTTTTATTAAATGACCGCGACTTTCTGAATTAATTGCATTTCGGCACACCAGTCCATCCGAAAAGCATGTGTTTGACCACATACGATATTTCAACCATAGTAGAATGTCCTTTCTATATCCATGCTGTTATGTTTAGAATAACTTTTTTTCTCTAAGGAATGTGATAATTCTCCAAATTTTAGAAATCTCTTTATTCAGTAGATAAGTTAGTTTTTCTTTACATTTTAATTTGATTTAAAAAAGCATCCACATTTTTTGTTATTATTTACATAACTGTGTAGAAAAAAGCTTCTGTTTGGGAGAAATTTATATTGCTAGAATGAAGACAAAAGTTTTATACGGAGCAATCGCGTGGACACAGCTGTACAAAATGAATTCAGAAAGTCAGAATTTGAAATAACTTGTATGAATTAATGGGTAAGAGCAAAAAAGCTAAGGCTTCCGCAAGAACGAATTTATAACATTTATAAAAGAAACTGCCTTTTAACAAATGCCTAATATACCGCCATCTGTGATCGGTACCAGCATCTATAATGCAAAAACAGAAAATAAAATAGGCTCATATTCTCGTTCAATTAATATAATATGAATATATTCGTGATGTAGTGGAATATTCAATAACTGTAACTGCAAGTTTACAATTTGAAATACATATTATATTTCCGGTATTCACAACTTTTATATTGTTCATAAATTGCACTTTGAATATTACATTTATTCTACTGCAGTGGCAGCATATATGTTACCATACATATATATTCATAGAATCAGTAATATATTCGCATACAGCAAATGTATTGTTTGCAAGGGTTTAATTGGTAATAAGAATTATATCGTTTGCATAACTAATGACTTCTGGTAACTCTGGTGTGACACCTCACTGAATGGACGTGCGCGGTCGAGATCTACTTAAGTGAAAGTAATAGAATGTGTCAATAGTACCAAACAAAACGATTGAATTATTCAAAATTTAGCCACATGTGTGTCAGCGGGTTTTACACTATATTCTGTTCAGGTAGAAGTTGTGAGTATAGGATTTTTGGGAGCTATGTATTCGTATACATTGCCCGTTCTTTCAGTTCAAATTTTGCGATGCATGACAGTTAAGGAATATTTTTATGCAGAGCGAATGCTTTACAATTTTCAATTTTGGCAACAATACGTAATAGTCTAAATATTTATAGCACTTTTTAATCCAATCATCTGCAGTAAAGTTAAGTTTGACCATGCGTATTTGTGTTATAACAGTAAATATAAGTTAAGAACTGCAAGTGGATTAGGTAAAATACCTTTGCAGTTACTACCTGAGCAAAACGATTATTTTTTTAATAAATTGCGTCTTAAAAAACATCAGATTATGGTAATTGCATCTTTACTAATTTCTTTTAAAATTGTACAAGTGGACTAATTCAATGAAAATGTTAAATCACTTGAGAGAAAAATTCTTCACTCAACTATTCTGTGTTTACAGCTGGCAGGCAAACGGAATTTTAGCACAAAATATGTATATATTTATGCCTGTATATTAACTTGCCTTAGTAATTTTTTACTTGCTCTCCTTTTTTTTTGTTTGAAGTTACGGTGGACACCTACAGTCCAGGCACTTGAGATAGGTGCTCATTGCACCGCCCTATTAATCCCTAACTTCCACTCGAGCAGCTTGGTGTTCTTATAAAGCCAGTATCTTGTCCAGTGGAAACTTGAGAACCCTCGAGAGGCTCCAATAAATCCTTCCCAAATGTTTCGCCTGATTCCTTTCAAATCTTCACATGTGTAGATTACATGTACTCGTTATCTACTGCAGTTGCATCTTCTGCACCACGGTTCGCTTCTCGACTGTGTTTTATAGATGTTTTTCAGGGGACATTTGCCCATATACATCCCATAATGGTTTAATTTCTTTCTCTACATCTGTGTAGGTTATCAGAGAAAGAAACTGAATTATCAGTAACCTGTATTTTTCTGAGTTATGTCAAAGTAAATTGCTCTCTGGTTCTGATTGATAGGCTCACTTCGAAAGGTAGTTGTCAACACATTCGCTACGTTACTGAAATGTGAATAGTGTTGTCAATATGTGTAATTGTATAACTTGTAGCAAGGTAAATGAAAGTAAAACGTCAAATTTTTCACAATTCTTTATCACGACAACGGTTTTACCACTAGGGACATCTTCAGGTCAAATTATATAACAGTTTAAAAATAATCACGTAATAAAATAGTGAAATTGAATTGTAAAAATAGAATGTATAACTTGCAATGTAATTAAGAAATTTGATAATGGATTGTGATACACGGATTGTGTATGGATTTCCTTTGTTACTTACAATTAGTTAAATCTTGTCGATTATTTTTTGTGGTTCTAGTTTCTAATGCATATAATTATACATTAATTATTGGTATGTTCGGTGCACAAAATAACTATAATACTGTAAAGCAAATGATTCATTTGCTTAAAATAATTTACATATTCACATATATTCTAATTCCCTAGATTATGTTCACGTAAACCGAAGTAGGTTTCATTGATGGTTATTTTCGCCCGCTGCTTACTAAACAGAATTAGTATAATTTACATGGTGCCTACATACAGGGAGCTCACGAAAATCGTATTGGTAGTGAAAATCCAATTTTCACTCGGCGCCGTCTTCGAACGAACAACAAAATCGGAAGGCAAGACTTGCCTCAGTTTCGTAAACACGACCATTATGCGTTCTCACGTATTCGTATCGATTTCACCTAGTTCCCTTTTCGTTAACGGGGGGCATTTAATTATGGGGTTGCAGTTCCGCTATAAATACTCGACGAACCTAGTATTTTAAAATCATATCGACCAGTCGATCACGGTTTGTCGATAACTTCTGTCTGCGTACATGCGGCTTTGTATGTTTAGAAATGGTTCCACACAAGGTAAGAGTGATACAGTGTTATTTCGAGGTAGGAAGTGTGACAATACGTTTGTTGAGGTCAGTGAAGAAGAGAGCGTTAGAATAAATTGAATGGTTGATTGACTTGTTTACGTGATGTGATAAATCGTGTTTTGGTTATCGAAAATAATAATGATGCAATTTTAAGTGTGAATTATAATTGATTTTTTACTTTGGATTCCAGTATCAGGTTGCTGCATACTCCTTCTGGCATGCAGTATCGAAGCCAGTGTGATAGCGCCAGCTCCCATTAGCTTACACTAAAGCCGTTACCGTATTAATGTTTTACCTCGCTAATAGCGTTAAATATATTTTAGGAAGGCACTACACCCACAGCTAGTGGCAGCTTATGCAGGGATCGCACCAGCAGTCGTGGGAGCCCCGCTTCCGGCTATAGCTCCAGCCTTTGGTTCCGGTGCCTGTACATCATGGCACAGCTTTAGCTCCTGCCCCAGCTATTCGCCCGCACCAATCCCTGCCCTCGTGTTTCCTCGTTCCTGGGCTGAGCCTTTTCGCTGCAGCTCCTGCTGTTGCCGGCACCAGTAGTTAAAGCTTCGCACCAGCACCATTTCTGGGATATGCTCATCCGCTAATCCGGCATTTGCTCAGCTGCCTATGCTCATCCTGTTTAATCCAGCTTTTAGTCAGATCTATCCATGCTCTAGGCGCCAGCTGGTGTTCCTTAGTCCTGTTCTTCCTGCTATAGCACCTGCACCAAGTTGGTAATGGATTTAATAAATATTTCTTTAACTCAAACGGCTGGTGATATTCTATTTACCTGTACTTTTAAGAAAAACGTTTTTTACTATAAATTTTGTATAAAAGGTGAAATACATTATTTTTATATACTTAACGTCTTTTAATTGCCTAGTGACGAAATATCCGCGTAATACAATGTTGGAGATTCATATTAATGAACTTAAATACAAAAAAAAGGTTTGCGAATTTTGAGCGAATAAAACTAATTGTCATGGAAATTATTGATACAAATGTAACAATAACAAATTAGGATACAGAAGAAAGAAGTCTGGGAACTATGCAAGACTAAGTGAGCAGAGAGAAGAATATCGGGCCCCTTCCATTACAAGAAACCGACATTTTCGCTCTTGCTTGCTCAGGATTAAATCGTTCGGGTATTTTTTTTTCTTCAAGAGTACCGGGTAATTCTGAACCAAATATCTTCTTAAATCTTGATACGCAGATGTTTTATTTTAATTAGAGGAAGGATTAGTGCATATGTATTTATGATAAAAAAAAAAGTTTCACATTTTTTTTCAATTGTTTCAATTCACATATTAATTTTTTTCTGCAACGTTTACTTGATTATTTTAACATAAAGTTATCAACCAATTATGACTTCCCAAGAAAGTTCATTTATGATATTTTGGAGAATGCGTGTGCTGCTTCAAGCTAATGTCAACTAATTATAAGTGATTTTTATTAAAAGAAAATCTTTTTAAATTTAACTGTTACCGATTGTCAATTTCTTCGTTGCAGATTTCAAATAAAGATCGAAAGCTGGTATAAAAAGATACACTGTGTATTTTGCCCACTTGACTGCATGCCCAAGATTATTTAGTACTTACCATATTTATAGTGCAGCGATCAATTATTAGCTTATATAGTATATACAGGGTATGTCCACGTAAGTGGTAGGGTAAAAGTCATTTTTTGGATGTTCTATGTATTTACTTATATTTGAGGATTTTGGCACCAGTATCTGTTCGATTGTAACTATAAATGTTAAATACCTTAACCAAAATATCACTTCCGGTTGACCGGAAATGGATGTCAACTTTCTTATTTAAATAGAATGATATCATTTTATTCATTTTTGGATTCTACAACTATAAATACGTTAGTTTTCATAGCTATCCTGATTGCTTTGTTTTTGAGTTATTTAAGTTTTTCTTTTTTTTAGTCATATATCATTGCATTATTGAGAATTAATATCTCGTTAATACTGCACAGTAGAGACTCTAAATTTGCTATATTATGAATGTAGATATAACTCTAAAACGTAAGCACACTTTACATTCTAACATACAGGCGTTCAAAACTGATGACACAAAGTGACATATTTTCAAATGCAGAAAAACTCATTTTTTTTAAAAGAACACCTGTATTTTATTCGGGATTAGGAAGTAAAAATATCCTCCCTATCGCTTTATATGAGCATTCCCTATACCTATCCTTAATAGTATTTGAGATATGAGCGACTTTTTGTTAAACAGACTAAGTATTCTTTTTTTTAAATAGAACACCCTGTATTTTAATTCGGAATTAAGAAGTAAATATCATCCCTTATCACTTTATATCAGCATCCCTATAACTATCTTTAATAGATTTGAGATATGAACGACTTTTTTTTAAAAGACTAAGTAGCCCTATCTTTGCGTGTTTGTAGCTGGCTCTGGATGGTTTTACTATCAAATTCATTGACTAACCAAAAGTGTTTATGTATATCATTGTAATTACACTTTCGTACAACGAATATTAATAGAAATGACTATTCGAACAGACATTCTTGTACGTTATTCAAAAATAATACATGAATTTGACGTGAATCATTTCAGAGCCAGCTACAAACATTTAAAGATAGGGCTACTTAGTCTGTTTAACAAAAAGTCGCTCATATCTCAAAATCTATTAAGATAGGTATAGGGAATGCTCATATAAATGATAGGGGATGGATATTACTTCCTAATTCCGACTAAAATACAGGCTGTTCCATTTAAAAAATTGAGTTTTCTGCATTTGAAATATGTCACTTTGTTCTCAGTTTTGAACACCCTGTATGTTAGAATGTAAAGTGTGCTTACCGTTTCTTAGGTAATATCTACATTCATAACATAGCAAATTGGAGTCTCTACTTGCAGTATTAACGAGATATTAATTTCTCAATGATGCAATGATTATGACTAAAAGAAAGAAAAAACTTAAATAACTCAAAAACGGCGACATGTAGCTATAGGAATAGCTAATTAAAACTGACGATATTTATAGTTTGTAATTCCAAAAATGAATAAAAAATTATGATCATTTCTATTTAAAATAACAAAGTTGACATCCATTTCCGGTCAACCGGAAGCGATATTTTGGTTAACGTATTTTGCATTTATAGTTCCAATCGACAGATTACTGGTGCCAAAATCTCAAAATAAGTAAAATAATAGAACATCATTAAACTTTTAATGAACCACTTACGTTGGGAAAGACCATGTAATATAAACGGAAATAATCAGTACTAACTGAGTAGCGTTCTCTAGGTAAGATGTATTTTGAACTGTTGTGTTGCCTTATTTACAAATTTATATTATATTTCAGCTTTGATAAGATTAAATAATTTCATCGAAACGTCGCTAATTGTAGGTAAGCTGTTTTTTATTTCAAATAACGTTTTTAGTCACTGTCAACGATGCATTCTTTGACATACCTTGTGGAGGATACGACAACTTTTATATATTACATATATTATGTATATGTGTATATTGTATATAAATTCCTCTTCTCGGTCACTCGCGGTTTTTTCCCTCCGAGGAGGATGACTTGGACGTTTCGAGCCATCTCACGCTATCCTTTTTAGACTTGCTTGTCACTACTGGCTTCAAAAAAGATAGCTGAGATGCCACGAACGTCCTGTATCCTCGCTCGGAGAAACAATGCGGCGTGCCCAGAGGTGAATTTATATGTGTCTTATACACGCGAGAACGCTTAGTTTATACAATATGTATATGTATAATATTGCAAGGTGAGTATATACACTGCGACCTAAAAGATCTATTGTGTCCCCTGTTCTTGCTTTTTATACGCTGCCTTCCAATCCTTTCCTTCAGAAAGTGAGGATATCAGAAGGCCCCCAGGTTAGGTAAGGTCTCCCTCTTCGATTCACGTGCTCCCAGGTGCAACCTCCTTGAGTTGCACTAGCTACTATCGCAATTTGAGAGGGGATGGATGCCATCCGGTTGCCCAACGCTCCAGTCGTTGTCGTTTCTACTTTTGTTCTTCCTTGTGAGGTACTCTCACTTTGGAAGTGGAAGGCTTCTGAGGAGGCCCTGCTCCAATTCCTGTTTATTAGCGTTGTCGTCCCGCTAATAAACGTCCTTCTCCTGGTTGTCCACGAGTAGCTAGTGAAGAAAAGTCCACCTCCACAGAGTCTACATTCAGGGCTAAGGCTAAATACAATGGATTTGCGCCAGGTGCCTCAAGGTTGGACTAGTAGACTGGTATTCTATCCAGCCACGCATCCCATCAGCCTAGTCCGCCACCTAGGTTGTTTTTTGAGGTATCTCCTCTCGGTCGTGCAGTTAAGCCTAAGACTCTCCATCCCTTTCGGGACCTGATTAATAGTCGGGCGTTGGTAGCCGAAAGCACACATTGTGTATCGGTTATAGAACCTGTGCAACCCTTAGCACGACACGAACAGCTCGGGCGAGGGGCGAATGGTTCACGGCAACGGTCTTCATTCATCCTGCTCCGGTTTTAAGCAGAGGGGATGAACTTATAGCCGCCACTAACCATCTCGTCTTGAGAGAATCCTGACAAGATGGCCTTTCCCCTATCCACCACCTCGAGGACGCACCTGGTAGGTACTCCCAACCCCAGGAAGACAGTGCCTCCGAAGATACTTTAAAAGAAAACCGAAAAACAGACATGCTTTGTGTTATGGGGCATCGAGTTTTGAGAATGGAATGAATGGAATAACTATAAGTTGCTGTAATAAAATACATAATAGGAATTTTCGTGACTGAAGAACAACGATCAACTTTATTTTCTTAAATACTAGTTGGTATTATTTTTTTTGTTTCGTTTTTTGGCATATTTTTGGAATCATGGCCAATAGTTTTGTCCATTTGAGAATAAAATTCTTTTAGTAGTGGTTTTTGATCATAGGTTTTATTTCTGAAGGTAGGTACTATATACGTATAGATGTATTTTACTCATTTTATTTTACATCTGACATTTGGATGGTATTTTTTTTCCATCTTTTTTGTATATTGAGCTGTTGATATATGGTAATTATAATTACTTGTATTAATTTTTATTGACGATGCATTATTACACAAAGTTTAATCCATTTCAATGAATTACATAACAAGAAATAAAAATTAACACAACTAACTATAATTAATAATAAATCAACATTAGATTAGATAGAACACTTATGTATATCATGGCCGATACAGTTAACGTGTGCCTTGTGTGCTCTTGTACTTTTGCCTAAAATAATTGGTACAATCGCGAACATACGCCGCCGGTTTTGGTAGAATGTGGACACTAACTATCTAGTTGTGATTACCTTTGATTTTACAACAATTTCATTTAGAAAATGTGTTTTTTTGCAATTCTCTTTGAGTGTTGTGTTAATTCGTAGCGTCTGTATTGAGATAAAAACTGGAGGAACTTCTTGCGTCGTTGGCGTTGTTTACTGGTGTCTTTCGAGCGGTGCGGCCGCTATGGAAGTTAAATGCGGCGAATGCTCTTCTATCATTGAATCTCAGGATGTTACAGTGGAATGTTCGGGTCTTTGCAAAGAAATGTTTCACATTAATTGTCTCAATATTACTAATAAAGATTTCAATGTATGAGCAATATTAGGAATTTGAGATGGTTTTGTAACAATTGTATTTGTTACTTACAATTTTTTACTGACTTATCCGCACAATTTAATGAATTTAAGGCATCAATTAATTCACAACTCGATGATATTAAAAAAGAATTGGCTTCTAGATCGATTTCACCTACTGAGAACACTAAAAGTTACTCTGATGTAGTTAAAGATGTTGTAATAATTAAGCCAAAAGCAAAACAAAATAACTCTACAACAAAGGAAGATATTTGTAAAACTGTAAAGCCTGCCTCGTTAGAAATAGGTAATGTTGAAATAAAGAATATTAAAGATGGTGGTGTGGTAATTAAATGTAAAAATAAGGAGGATTCTATCAAAATTAAAGATGCCGCTGCAAAAAAATTAAAAAAGAAATACAATATCAAAATTCCGGATTTAATAAACCCGTGCGTGAAGGTCATTGGAATTGATGAAGAGTTAGACATAGATGAGCTGAAGTGTTCTATCTTGAAGCAGAATTGTTTCCTCCAACATGAGAATCTGCAGCTCTCCATCAAAGTTTTTAAAAAAATGAAGACGAAATATATGTGCATAATTGAAGTGGATCCTCTTACATATGAAAAAATTATTGGTGAAGGGCGTCTTAGTATCGGATGGAATATTTGCAAAGTCTTTGAGTATGTAAGTGTGTTTCGGTGCTTCAGGTGTGCGGGTTTTGATCATGCAGCTAAGGACTGCGAACGAGATACTATTTGTATTAAGTGTGGTGCGGAGGATCATTCTGTTGACAATTGTGTAAATGACAAATGGTCTTGCCAAAATTGTGTCTCTGCAAATGCTTCTTTAAAGTTAAACTTAGGGTACAGATCACTCTCCTTTCAGTGTGTCTTGTCCTTGCCTGCTACGTAAAATAAGTGTTCAAAAAAGAAAAATTAACTTTAATCCAAATGTAATATAGCAACCACAGCGGTGCGTATTGGTTCCAGAAACTGTTAAAATTTTTTATCAAAATATCCAGTGTATTAAAAATAAATTAGAGCTTCTCCAAGTTTTTTTCGATAAAAATTGTTATGATATAGTATGTTTAGTAGAACACTGGTTAAAATTAAATGAATTAAATGTTATTTCATTTGAGAGGTATTCTGTTTCAGAGTGTTATTGTAGATCTGTATATAAAAATGGAGGTGTTATTATTTTGTATAATCAATCTAAATTTGTGTCTCAACAACCTTTGATGTTACATGATTTCTGCAAAGAACAAATTTTAGAAGTTAGTGGATCTGAATTTAGACTATTAGATAATGTAATTATTAGAGTAGTGTCTATTTACAGATCTCCAATTGCCTCTAACTTAGATGACTTTTTTGTAAATTTTATTTGTTTATTGGATTACCTTTGTAAGAATAACAGCCGTCTTATTATTTCTGGTGACATCAACATCGATCTTTTATCTAATTCTGATGCTAAGCTATACTTTTCAAACATATTGTCAGCTTATAATTTGACACTTTTAAATACCGGTCCGTCCAGAGTTACTGAGGCAAGTAGTACTTGTATTGACTTTGTTTGCTCAAATATTTATATGATATCAGCTGTGAAACAGATTTTAATGGCCTTTCTGACCATTCTGGCCAGATTATACATTTTCGCAGTGGTACTACTTCCTTTAAAACACCTGAACCTAGACTCACAAGAGTCTTTAGTGCGTCTGGTTATCGGGAATTAAATCATCTTTTATCGTTGGAGACCTGGAGTGACGTTTACAATACTTATACAGTTGATGATGGCTTCGATGCTTTCATCAAAATATTAAACTACTATATTGATAGAGTTTTTCCTCTTAGAAGGATGCGTAACACGGTGAAAAAGCCTTGGATTACTGCGGGTATTGTAAATTCTTCTGCAAAATTAAAGTACTTGTATCATCTAGCTGTTAACAGTAAATCAGAAGCAGATTTTTTGTATTATAGACAGTATAAATCAATATACAAATCTGTTTTGAATACCGCAAAGCAACTCTACCACTCGAATTTATATAAAACCTCAAAAAATAAAAGTAAAACTGTATGGAACATAATAAATAACAATATTAACTGTAATAAGAATCAGAATAATATTCAAGAAATTAAAGTTGGTTCACTCACGATCGATTCACCGACTGTCATGGCTCAAGCATTTAATATGCATTTCATACATAGTGTTAATGATCTTGCATCGCCTCTTGAAAATAATGTTTATGATAGTGGTAATATAAAAGTTAATGATCGTACTATGTACCTTAATTATATTTCGGAAATGGAAGTAGCTTATATTATAATGCAGTTAAAATCATCCAACTGTTCTGGTTTAGACCTAATCAATAATAATATTATTAAAAATAATGTTAACTTTTTGGTGCAGCCTATTACGGCCTTAATCAATAGATCGTTTAGTGATGGCATTTTCCCCAGTTGTTTAAAGAGTTCTGCCTTTACATAAAAAAGATGATATAAAAGATTTAAATAACTACAGGCCTATTTCCCTTTTGTCAGTTTTATCCAAAATAATAGAAAAAATAATGTGTGAGAAATTAATATCTTTTTTTAACTACGCTAAAATTTTTAGTTCACAGCAGCACGGTTTCCTTAAAAATCGTTCTACTGAAACTGCTATGCTTCAATTCATAAATTTACTATACAACGAAATTAACGAAGGTAAAAAATGCATTGGTGTGTTTATGGATTTAAGTAGAGCTTTTGACCTGGTTGACCATCATATATTACTTGAGAAACTTTATATCTACGGCGTTCGCGGGAAATTATTACAATGGTTTACTACCTATCTGCTAAATAGGTCACAGGTTGTTGAAATTCGCGGATGTAGATCGAATGCTTTGCATATTAAGAGAGGTGTCCCGCAAGGATCTGTTCTTGGGCCCTTGTTATTTGTTGTTTATGTGAACGATCTGCTAACTACAACTGCAAAAGGCAATACTGTGATGTATGCTGACGACACTACTTTCTTGGTGTCTGATTGTAACAAGAAGGATTTAATTATTGAGGCACAGGAACTCTTGGACAATTTTGTTAAATGGTTTAAAGATAACAGGCTTCATGTCAACACTAAGAAAACCGTTTTTATACGTTTTAGTCCTGGCATAGATAAAATAACTGAGTGTGACTTAATTCGTATGAACTCTAAGACAATTGAGCAAATACGGAGTACGAGGTTCTTGGGTGTTGAAATTGATGCGGGTTTAAACTGGGAGGTACATGCTAGCGCCTTATGTAAGTCTCTGTCATCGGTATGTTATGCCTTATACAGGTTGAGGAATATTACTTGCGTAGAGGTGCCATTTCCTACTACTACGCCATGTTTCACTCCAGGCTACGGTATGCGATTCTTTGTTGGGGGGGTTCTGCCCATTGTAAAAAAGTTTTTAGGTTACAAAAATTAGCTATCAGGAATATTGCGGGACTTTCAAGACGTACTTCCTGTCGTGCTTGCTTCAGTTCTTTGCGTATACTTACTCTTACAGCTGTATATATTCTTGAAATTGCGATGTATGTAAAGATTAACTTAGCTACTTTTGAAAAGAATAGTAATTTTCATTTATATGACACCAGAAATAAGGATGCGTTATGTTTTCCAGTACATGATTTAACTACTTTTGAGAGATCACCTGTTTATATGGGTATTAAGATTTATAATAATTTACCTGCGTTTATTAGAGATATAAGCAGTATTTCAGGATTTAAGAAACAACTTTAGTTTTCCTTCAAATAATGTTTTTTTACAATTTAAATGAATTGTTATGATTTTGTTTGTACTTAGCCGTAATTAAATTACAAATTACGTAACTTTTGTAATTTGTTGATTTATATTCTTGTTTTGTTTTTCTTTTTTTGGCACACAAGGAATTGTATTTATTTTTCTTTTTTATGTTTATTGCTCTTACTAATGTCTGTTGACCTTATCTCATACCTGTATGGTCTACGAGATCAATAAACTATTATTATTATTATTATTATTATTATTTAATAATATTCAAAAAACAGGTAACCTCCTCCTCAGTAACAGAAGTAAATCTAAATTCACCCGTTTTGAATTATAAAATGATATTAAATTAACACGTTTAGTTAACTTAAAACGTCTCTTAGCTTTGTCTCTCAACGGCATCATTGTTTAAGGGTATCCGTCATCCATGGAGCCCTTCCTCGGGTAATTCTCAATGTCTTATTTATTTTTTCATGGATACTGTCACCATAAAAGATTTTCTTAAATTATGATGCTTTAAAGCGAATCTGGACGGCCTTTTAATGAGATTCTCTGCCAGTAGATGGCGCAGATTTATTTAGACATACCAATCAAAATATTTTAAATTTGAAAAAGAGATTGTTTTTAAAACAGTATTTAAAATTGCGCGTTTTATTTTTTTAAATTTTCCATTTTTTAATTCTTTGTTTGGTTTTATTTGGCGTCCACAAGGAAAAATAAAAAGTGGTCAAGGGCGACGGTTCAGCGGTACTTACTGATATTAAACTATTTTTTTCATTTCTTTCTGATAGCAAATAGCTTCCGAAAGAGGGAAATGCGTTTTCTCTTTTATCTCGTTCGCTGGGTCAACTATAACTAAGACGGCAGCACAAGCGTCGAATTGAGTGCGCTACAGAAATAATAGGGGAGGGTGGGTATAGTTGTAACACTTTTTATATTTTCAACCTTAGAGGTCATCATTGATTAAATAAAAATATTTTAATGATACCATCTTTAAGGTGTATCTTCTAAGCTTACTGAGACACAGAATTAATAATTCCTACATTGTACATTGACAAATAATAGAAGAAACAAAAAGGGTAGTCGAGTGTTACATCATACCCCATGAGTGGGTACAGTTGTAACAAAGAGTGGGGTAAGATGTAACAAGTGAAAAAAAGAGAAGTTTGTAATTAATATTTTATTTATTTATTAATAATTATTTTTTACAATAAGTGAAACTGCTACGCAATGTTTTCTTAGTTGCTCTAAGATTTTTCACGTTCTTTCTCTTGACTTTTTCTTCAGGAAGGCTTCAATTGTAGACAAAATATTGTTGTACTCGATATATATTAACGTCACAATAATTTACAATCCTGTTAATTTGACAATCTCAAGAAATTTTTGACAAAGCCAAAAAAGCAATTTTTATTGTATGCAATAAAAAAAAATGCAAACTGTACAGCGGCCTTAACAAAAATGTTTACCATTTGAAGGTGCGGATAGTGGTAACAAATATTGGGTATGGATGTAACAAGTTGTTACAAATATCCCCACACCCCCTATTTTTAAAATTCACCCATCATTAAACACCCATCCGCTGCAATGAACCGAAGTTCACTGTGAAAGCAGCTATAAAGCTCTATTTTGTTCTAGCAGGATTGCAAACTTACATTGACTGCTTAATGATTTATAATCAATTAATTCGAGATTGAAGAAATTACTATTTTACCTAAAAAACAGTTTTTTCTCCTTTTCTTTTCTCAAGTAAACCATGTGCCATTACTACGTCAAACTACTAATGACGGATATAAAGCGTCAGCTAGTAATACCATTCATAAACAATTATATCTGTCATTCCACTTGACATTAGCTTCGTTACAACCATACCCATGTTACAACTATACCTACCCTCCCCTTTCGTTTCGAGTAATCAGGTCTTTTCAAAATATTAGTTAGTCTGTCATATGAACTTGAATGTATAGAGTAACACTATTTCCTATGTTTTTTTTTTAAATCAAAATTAAAATGCAAATTAGGTATTATCAGTAATTTTATTTGATTTACTAGGGTACAAAGAAAGCTATTAATTCAGAAATAAATAATATAAATGACTATGATACTAGGTATGTAATCTAAGCAGATATAAAAGAAATTGTAATTTATAGGTACATTTTATTCAGTCGAAAAAATTGCTGTGTGCATTTTTTTATTTGCATTTTATTGATGTCTGTTTCGTAATACAATTAGCATCAAGGAAATTATTGAAGTATTTATAATTATGACTAGTTAATAAAAAGTAGATACATTATCTATTATTAACATTTACACATTGTAAGAATTTCCCACTTGTTTAAAACATAGGTAGGAAGTAGGTTGGGTTGTGTAAAATTCACGAAAAGACACTACTGAAAGCAAAAGTGAATGTCCTTATATTTACCCCTCACGTGATTCCATAGCACACCATCTGTACGTAGATATGTCTTCAAACATCGGTCTGTGCGTTAGGTTACGATAGAAGCCGGCCTGTCGGCATTTGATGGAAAAAGAAAAATGAATATTTCTGTTTCGAGCGTTATTATTAGTCCAAATTCAAAAATTAAAAAAGTTTTGTCATTAAGAAATTGGTGCTCAAATGCGCCGTTGAGCTGATTTTAGAAATTGTTTTTAATAACAAACTTATAGCATTTAAAAATTTAAATTCATCGAAAATAAAAAAATTAAAACGTTGGCGCAGTTTCAAACATTATTTTAAGACAAACACAGTTTTAAATTGAAAAATCGGCCGTATCGTTTTCCCAAAAAGCGCGGAATACTTTTCCGATATACTTATGTCTGTCGTACACTTGGACGTCTAGATTCGCCTTAAGATCTTTTTGAAATTCTAACATATTAAATTGACTACAACAAATTTAATTAGATGTAAATGTTAACAGACTCTGCAAAACATTATATGCAACCATCGCTGGTGATCTGATAAACTCAACATATGTAGCTCATGAAACAAGAAATGTAATATATTATTGATATTATTTGAAGTTGTGGTAACACGAATCGCATACAACGGTAATGTGTTCCAAACACATACATTTTTTACATTTGCGACAGAAGTAACGAGTGTTTCGGTTTTTCTTACTATCGCAGTAGCAACATCTTCCCTTTTCGGGCATTGGTTCTGTATTTTCAGGATTTACTGCGTCTTCTATGTTACATATTTCACGAATGCGAAGTTTCATTGGCCGAGGAAGTCTTTGTAAAGTTGAACGCTGAAGTAAATGGGGACGTACCATTTCCATTGCAAGCTGTTTGAGAAATTGTCTGCGTAGCATTGAACTGTTAGAATTATTTGACATATATACCACGTAGGAATTAATTGCCGCAACGTTTAGATAGGAATAAAAGACCACTATTGGCCAACTTTGAGTACTTCGGGCACAATTATATGTAGAGCACAGCTGATCAACCATGTCAACTCCACCTTTCGTATGATTGTACATTACTATTATTTCCGGTTTATCTGTTTCCGGGTCCATAGTATCATCGTGATGCATACTAGATACTAATATGACATTCTTGTTTCTTTTAGGTATGTATGATATTAATGTACAGTCTTTGGTAAAACCAAACATACTTGTCTGAGCCGGACGTTTTACTGGATTCGAAAACTCTTTCGGTAGTTCGACTTTATTCTTTCTTACCGTGCCGACAGTTGTAAGTTTTTTATCTAATAGTTTGCTTACTAAACTCATACTGGTAAACCAGTTATCTAACGTTACGTTACGACCTGTATTATATATAGGTTCGCAAAGCCTCATTACGATATCAGCCGGAGCATTGCTGTTTGAAATGGCCCATTTGGTTTGTTTTCTACATATCCTTCGAGGTTATTCAGATTGTACGTTTTGCATCGATAAAGCAAAAAATACTTGAATACCATACTTATTCGGCTTTGATGGATGTATTGTCGAAAGCCGCAACGACCGCCGAAACCTCCAGCTTCTTCATCTACCGTAACAAATTCGGACAAACTGTAGCCAATTTTGCAGTTGTCGACAAATTTGTTGAAAAATTCTCTAATCGGGGGATATTTATCTATTCTTTCCTCTGGGCGCGAGTGTTTTTATCATTCGAACCGTTAACGTCACTAAGAACGAAAGCGAAATCGATTCAGTGGACATCGTGAGAGGGAATATTCGACCACTCGACCCATCAGTTGCCCATAGCTTTGTTATTATTCAGTGGTTAGCTTTCAAAATGCCAGGCGTAGTACAATAACCCAATTAGAGCCACAATTTCTAGTTTGTCAGTTGGACCTAGCGTCGCTTGAACGTTGAATAATTTTTGGCTCTATTGACGCTAATAAACTTGTTCGTATTTTTCTACGATCAGATCTAGCATTTTCGTCATTGATAAAATTATCTCCATATATGCTAGTGGTTCTTTTAGTGATTTTGTAGGTAATTTAGATGTAGGTAACCGATCACTTTATTTCTGATTCTTACCCTGACATTTTTTTTTGGAACCAGTTTGTCCATTTACTAATGCCAGCCTTACCGTAAAAAAAGTCTCCAGTCATTTCTTCTTCAATGTTATCGGTCTTCATGATCATAAATTTCTTGTTCACTCTTTTGAATCAAGTTGCCTTCTCTTCTAAATTATCTTGTGTCGTTATTTTAGAACTTCCTTGCATTTAGTTTTCTAAGGACGTTTGCTTTTTTCTCTTCATAATCACCCTGATAAATCAACAACAAATCAAGTCTATTTGAATGTATTTGTATATTACAGTACACATGCAACGCAGAAGAGCGTTTTACCTCAAAACAGTTTTCTCCTAAGTTGATTTTAAGGTACGTCAAATGCCCGTTGTCGGTCTCACGGACCAAAAATGTGTCTATAATATAAACAACTTCACAAATCTAGCTTCAGTGGCATATTGAAGCAAATACGTCAATTGAGAAGGTATATAAAAAGCGAAAGATGGTGTGAATTAGCTTGCTTAGAAAAAGTATATTTAATACTCGGTCGGTCTCATAGACCGGGAACGGGTACTGGAGGGTTAAGAATACCTTTTCTTAATATTTTTTTTTTTATATAACTTTTATAATATCAGATATATCGAGCTTCCACAGACTGATGCGCCACCCTGTATATGGTATACACTGACTTTGCTTAGCTTTCACACTTTCACAAATAGGAAGCAAGAAGAATTGTATAGTATATAAACTGTAAAAGGGCTTGCTGCGTTGTTTTTATACGAAAGCATGGAGTAAGTTCATAAAACAGCCATAAACTTTCTATTGAGGTTTCATATTCTGCAAAAATATCTTCGAAAAATGTTTACGAAGCTATCCGTAACCAATAGATTTCTCTGTGGCTATAAAATAGAGCGTTGTAGATTTATTACACCGACATGAAAGCCGCGCTAGAAAACCTGCTTTCATCTACTTATGTTTTATAGTTATTTTACTGTAGGTGATAGGTACTGAGACGTATCTACCCCTAGGCTGAACATCGAGGTATTCCGATCTGATAGCGGAAATAAATGTATGTGCACATATTAACAAATTGTTTTTTTTTGTACCACCCTAATTTAAAAGAAAATATGTTAAAATGAAGTGTTAACTGAGAGCACGAATACTTATCCGCATGCACGCTTCATTATTATTATTTTCATTTTGATATTCGTGCTGTTCATCGCTTACTTGCAAACTAAAAGCAGTTTTACGTAGGGATTTATGACTTAATTTACCGGTAGTATGCGCTTAAGTTTTAAAACAGCTATGAAAAATAAGCATAATTACACTTAATAACCTCCTTAAGATGAATTTAAAATGCATATTTCCCCTTAGTTGGCCGTGAATGATATGGCGAAAATTATTATGCGTAGAACCCTTAGTATTAGCATTAACAAGTTTGGTTACTAATTTTATTTTAAACAAAATTTAAATTCAAGTTGCAAATTTCCCGTTTAGATTTAATCATAAACCAGTCAGTTACATCGATTACCATAAATTTGTAGTTAACAGAACATCCAGCTAACATAATTTACATATATTCCGTTTAAAACATAAATATAGAACTTCCAAAGCATAGTATATTGTCCCGACTAGTTCAGAATAAAGGACGAATATAGGAATATGTACTTTCCTAATACCAGCTGGGCAGTTTGGTGCTAATGAGCTGCTAAAGTTCCAAGTGACAGCAGCTTTGTCTCTGACACTATTATTGATTTGGCCGGCATGCTAATTAATAGCGCTCATATTTTACACAGTGTTTATGTAAAATTACGCGTGTAGTAATATTGTTCTTGCTTTCAGAGAAGTTAATTGCATTCTCTCAACACAAACATATTCTATTTTTTAAACTGCCCTAAAATTGTTATAGTGTTAAGCCAGGAACATATTGTTCTAACGTGTTATGTTGTGTTGTGTTGCTACACAAGTTTATATAAGTCATACATCTTTTTTTCCCGTGTACTTAAATGTGCGGTGTGCACATTCATATGATGCCGCGCCTTCTGACGGAGTACTGACGTTTTGTGTCGTATCAAATACCGGCCTATCCAGATTTCTGTCAGGCACTGTCACTAAAGTACGAGAGCTTCGACGATATTAGTACAAAAATGGACAACATTTTGCTAATTGAAAATGTGAGAAATCACGGGTGTTTATTTAACATGTTCTAGTTTATTTTTCCCTTGTATAGAGTGTCCGTTTATATTTTGACCCCTATCTACAGACTACTTTATCTAAGGTAGAAAAAAAACTTTAAACACAAAAGTTATAGAATTTTTGCTCTATTTTCTTTTGCAAATGTTCATTAGAGTAGACATCTCTCCCTTATGTTGTATCATTTACGTTATTAATAACGTGTACGTCATCAACAAATATAACGTATTTACGTTATTTCAGTCTGAAGTGGTATGCAGTATCCGTTAAGTGCACGTTATAAAATAACATGCATGTTATTTACAGTATGTTATGTGGAATAAAATAACGTCATACGATCCCTTGCAGTTATACGAATAACAGCAACGTTATGAACAAAAGTGAGGTTGAACTTTACTGAATTGTCAATGGAAACGAGTTGATTTTTGAAAATGAAGTTAATGATTTGCAAGAATTTGTTGGCTGTTGGTTTAATAGGGAAGCAACTTTTATAATAACCACTAATTGTGAAATCGGACAATCAACTGGTTAACAAAAAATACTTCCAAACCTGTGGTACTGGTAATGCTTCAGTGTTTCTGCTGATGATGATATCGAAAACGCTTTGCTATCGAAACGTACGTCCAGTTTAGTGCAGTTTGTGCTGAGGGGTCTAGGAGAAGTTTGCAACAATCAAATATTATTTGTGTTTTTGTAGGAATAATCCTGTAATTGAAATAGACCTGGACCTGACTTGCAAAATCATTTGAACTACTTCTTGACATTTTCATAAAATTATTTATAGGTATCGGTTCTTACTACCTCGTTTCGAACTCTGTCTCTCTTTGTGTTGCATCGGAAAATGATAATAAAGAAACACACTTCACTTATTAATTTTAACCGGGTTTTTCTTCACAACACCACCATACATTCATCATAACCTAACACACATCTTCTATGTGACTGTTCGCGTCAAAAGTAACGTTAATTATAAGGTTTATTAAATAACTTTTATTTGATATGCCGACTTCAATAAAGCGTTCAAGGCCATTAAAAACAACAGGAGAACAATTTGCACTATACTTAAATTATTTGGAAGAAGGTCCATATTTTCGCGAAGACAGAGATGCTCCAGATCGAGAGATTGCAATAGGCCATGGTGCCTTTTACTGATCGGGTGTACACACAGATGGATAAAGGTCGTGGCCATCTTTTTTGATATGTCTAAAGCGTTTGACTACGGATAACATTTATTTCACACTAAGAAAGCTATATGCAGTAGATGTGACGGGCGTTACTCTACAATGGAATGAAACATGCATGAAAAATAGAAATATTGTTGTTATATTGAAAGATGTATCTATGCTATGAATTATGGTGTACCTTAAAGCTCTGTACTAAATCCGTTTCTCTTTTCAATCATTATTAATGACGAACACCTCAGTTAATTAGTAGCACTTTATGCTGATGATGTAGCGGTAATTGTTCAATCAAATAATGAACAGGACCTACAAAAAAAAAAGTTTTCAACTTGCTTTTCACTTTTCCAATCGGTCGTAAGTTATGACTTTGTATTGTGAGGTGCTGAGTGGAATTATTGTATTATTATTGTCATTAAACACGTTGTTGTTCGACATTTACATTAAGTGTACTAATTAAATACTAATAATCATCATAATTAAATCCATTAAATAAAAAATGCAAAAGACAAAAGATACATATGTATAAACAAATAACATCACAACGAGGGAACGACTCAAAATTTATAATTAATAAATTCGTCAAATGATTAAAATGCTTGCTTCAGCAATACAGCCTTCAATTTATGGCGAAATGCTTTTAAATTAGGAGAATCTATTATGAAAGAAAGAAGCTTTTTGAAGAAATAGAAGCCCATGTAGTAAAAGGAATTTAGTAGTAAAGTAGTAGTAGTAAAGAGTAGTGTCTGTCTTTGGCAGATTAATATTATTGTACGTACGGGTATTACAGGAATGAATGTCCAACTGATAAGTATGTCTATTTCTATGTTTATACACAATACTCAATGATAGATAATTAAAGAGTGTAAAGTTAGAGTTTTAAGCGAAATAAACAAGGGCCGACAGTGGGCTCTGCCTTCCACCCGACCGACCACGCGCACTGTCCGCTTTTGCACTTTGAAAACATCTAATAAGTTTGTTGTAGAAGTGAAACCCCAGCATGGAAGATAATACCTCATGCGTGACTCAAATAGAGCAAAGTATAATGTTCTTGAAATATGCCAAGATTCTGTCTTATGACTCTAAGAGCATAACAAGAGGATGATAAGCTCCTAGACAGCCACTGCACGTGCGCGGCCCATCCCAAGCCGGCATCCAGAACAACTCCCAAAAGAAGTGTGTGTGTTTTGACCTGCTGGTCTGGACGGTTCCGAAGTTGGTTTTCGGTGGCTCGTCTTTTTTTCGTTTTAAAAAGACACTTCCTTTTGCAACTTTATTTGATTAAATTTAAATAATGTACATTTGCTGTTTTGACTTTTTACTAGTTGAATGTTATATCAATAACCTTTTTTTTTTGTTACTTTGACAACATGCCTACTGCAAGATAGCTTTGAACAAAGTGTTTTTAAAACAATAAAAATTCTACTTAATCAAATGCTGCCCTTAAAAAGCGGAAGAGTTTCTTGCTGTCCAATGAATAACATTTGTCCAGCGTGTTTTTTTTATATGTGTGTGTATATTTGTGTCCATTTGGACTGAATCTAAGATGTTGGCAGAAGGATCTAGTGCTCTGAAGCTGGTAATTGAATTGAGTTTCCTTAATTGGTTCTATCTTGTGAGAACGAACAAGTTTTGCTTTCGTCCCACTTATTAATGTAACTTTGTCATTAATAGATTAGATAGGGCTAGATCAGGATTGGAGTCGCTGTGCCGAACTGTTTTACTGCGACGTTTTTAGATCTATCGTGATCCTGTTTTCTCTAAAGGACCTCCTTCTGTTGCTTTAGGAATTCTTTTGCCTATCTCTGTCCTGGTGACTTTTACAACCATTCCCTGGATTCATTGATTGATCTTTTAATTTGTGAGTTGATGCAACTCGCCCGGCTAGATCGTCTCCTACCCCATTTCTCTTCATGCCGGACTGGTTGAGAATAGACAAATGTTAATTGCCTTTAAGTGCCCACCTTATTAAGACCCTTACACACTCCCAAACCAGTTCAAAATTAACACTTACGGAACAAATCGCTTCAAGTATTAAGTCAGAGAAAATAGCGACACTTTTACTTAACTCTGTCCATTTTCTGTTTCTCCGACACAATGATAAAGTGCAGCAACTTCAGCCCGGAACACCGTGGCGTCATTGCTGTAACTTACCGAAAGGCCCTTTTTAGGCTTCTTTCCATACATACCAGCTCCCACACCATAGTGAGCTTTAAAGTCGTCAGTATACCAATTCGAGTTCGCTCTTACAAGAGTGCCTTTGTTTCAGTCCTTCTTATCGCCTATTATAGCCCGGCAGGGTTGCCATATCGAGAAATGTTACAGTGATGTCGCACTACGGAAAAAGTGGTGAACTGTGGTATTTCAATTGCGTAATCTAGAAAATGATAATATAATTTAATTGTAACATTATTTAAAGCATTAAGTATGTTCTCAGAAGCATGTAATCTAGCTCATGTAGATAAGAAGTGAAGAAGAGTTTAAGAGCTGTCCACTGCTCCAGAATTCATTGAATAACTGATAATCATGACAACCAACGTGTCTGTGAAGATCTGAGTATTTTGTGAGGTTCAGTGTTACAAAAGTGCTGAAATTCAACAAAATTTGCAGTGCCTTTTTGCACTACATTTAAAAAAGTTGTATACATCTCTGGTAATTGTTTGCATGCCTTGGTAATTGTGCAATGAGTGACATATACATTTTGCAATCACTATTCCTGGTAGATTTTGTTTGAGTCTGGACGATACTGAATTGTTAGAACCCATCATAGTATTACATCCATCAGATGCAAAACCGATTATGTTTTCCATTGGTACACCAGCACAAGTAAAAGTGTTCATAACTTCTTTATATAGTTTTTCTGCTGTTGCACATACTTTTGCTTCTAAATACTTATTACAGATGATTTCTTTTTTATAAAAATAAGGTAACATACCTTTTGCATTATTTTTACTAAATACTTCTATTAATTTCCACAATTGCGATTTGATAATCTTTTCGCTATTAGAATACATTCTAACACAAATACATAATGTTTTTACAGTACCAATATCTGTCAATTCATCGCTTCAAGAAACTTAAATTTGTTAGTTTTTAATTGCTGAGTTAAATCGTATTCATGTGCTCTGGACAAAATATTTTTCATAATATTTGTCAATTTAGTTCGACTTAATGTTAACTTATTGGCAATTTTTGAATCAGGAAACAATCTCTTAACAAACAACTAAGATGGTCTGCTGCTAGAAATGCTATGTTATGCTCAGCAAAAAATCCTACTAGCTTTAGTTCTGCTCGTCTTGAAGGTTCGATATTATTATAATGGCATTCAACATGTTCAACAAAATGATTTAAAATTGATGACTTAGTATTTTTAATGTTAGATTTGTGTTTTACAGCCTCGGCATGTCTCCGTAAAACAAATATATCTGCTTTTAAATGCAAATTACATGCTTTGCATTTAGCTATATATTTATTACCTAAAAAATTATTGTGGGTGAGTGAATTTTACTTTTTACAGTTAATAATTGTACAAATACCTGCAACACCTTGCAGCCATTTTAAATCTCCCTTTTACCAGTCAGCTCTATAACATTGTTTAAATGTAGTGTTGCTGCCTTTTTTTGGGTGACCACTTTTTACTTTTTTTCACTGTTTCGAATTGTATCATCACTGGAAAGCATTTTTTTATTTGCAATTCTGTATTCTATGTTTCTCTGCCTTTCTCGTAAATAACCAACAGTTAACAATTGACAACAAAGAAATGCCAACGTGATGACAGGAATCTATTTTAGCATTACCAATTCACCAAACAGCATTTGCAATTTATATGTAATAAAATTTGAAATTAATCATTAATATACATGTATGTATGTATGTATATAGATAGAAAGGTAATGTTACACTGCGACCTAAAAGATCTGTGGTGTCCCCTATTCTTGCTGCTTTACAGCAGGCCTTCCAATCCTATTCTTTTCAGAAAGTGTAGGATATACAGAGAGCCCCAGTCTAGGTAAGTCTCCCCTCTTCGATTTCACATTGCTTCCAAGGTGCAACGCCCTCGAGTATGCATAGTTGCTACCGACAGTTTAAGGGAGGGTGGATTGGTTGTTTCATCCTTTCCCACAACAATCTTACATTCAGATTCCTTTCCAGACCAAGCTTTACTCAGGTGTCCTTTCAGTCTACAATGGCCTGAAAGTTATTCCTGTTAATAATGCGAACGTTGTTCTTACTCAAGTTGATGCATTCTGTAAACCTCTTCTGGTTATAAGTTCTCAGAAGAATTTTACTTTGCCTCATTCCCTGGAGATTTTCCCAGTAACTGGATTTTCTCTGCCTCCATTTCCATTTTTAGTTTCTTCAGTATGTGTACTGCTACTTAACCGCAAAAGGTTCAGGCCCTACAAAAGTATTCTCCAGCCCTTTTTGCGAGTGACCCGCTGTTTCGTTTCCTTCCACTCCTGTGTAACCCAGAACCCACAGGAGGGTTACTTTATTTCTTTTGCCTACACTCAGAAAAATACTTGTGTTAATTTAACCAAAACTTGTTTGGATCTACTATAATTTTTTGTTGTATATAGTCAAACATGCTCTTTTGTTGAATCCACAAAAATATTTTGTTGCATTTTTTTGTTTTGTTCAATTTAAGTTATTAATATAAATGGAACAACATTATGTTAATGTTTTACAAAATTTTATTGTTAATTCAACCACAATTGCCAAACATAAAATTTGTTTGATTTTAATATCTTTTTTTGAATAATTAAACAATAATATAGTTAATCCAATCATATTTTTTCAAACAATTCATATTTGTTGAATTAATGCAAGTATTTTTCTGAGTGTAGCTCATTTAATTTTCCTAGGCATTCCCAGACCATCTTGGAACTGATTTCATATGAGCTCAACGCCTTGATGGCTGCTTGACTATCAGATATGAAGATAATCTCCTAAATAATCTCCCTAATTTCGATGAAATGAACACATCTTTCAATAGCGTGTATTTCCGCCTGAAATATACTTGGATATTTTCTCAAGCTTTCGATATATGTGGTTCTGGGCCCATATATTCCTATTCCAGTTCCTTCTGCCGTTTTGGAGCCATCAGTATATCATTTGATGGCATTTCTATTCAAGTTCAAGATGGTGTTATGATTCCACTCGCTCCTGTTACTGAGCTTTATGATGAATTCCTTCACAAAGCTGAATTTTTTTAACATATCATCCCGGGGTATATGCCAGGTTTGATTATCGTCAGGAGATTGAGGCCTATGCCTAATCATTCCTTCCTTGACCATTCTGAGTGTGGTTCTTTTTGCCACGCCCTCTACTACAATATGGAGGGTGTAAGATCCAATACTATTTCGATAGCTGCTGTTGAGCAGGTTCTCATAGCCCCCGTTATGCATACACATGCTAATCTTTGCACTTTCGAGAGGTTAATTCTCGCGATGGCCAGATTAGTTCTTTTGCTCCATGCTACTGATGCATAAGTGATGATCAGTCTCACTGTGTATCGCTGTGTACATCTAAAGCAGTATTTTTGGGGTGGTTTAATGTACGTAGAAATATATGGTTATACCACAGTTAGACACATATAATTGAAATAGTGATGCAATAGAGATATAGTATTAATATTTAAAAAGTAGTGCCGTACGCTGTTGAATAGTGGCAGATTTACCACTCTAGTAACGATAATGGCAACACTGTAACCCGGTACTTTTTGTATACGTTGAATTTTTGAACCATGGTATCATTTGACATTCCCATAAGGGCTACCTCCTCAAATTCATCTAATATATTTTGATGGGCAGCACACTACGATTTACTTATGATGATTGACAATGTTATTATGATCAGTATACTGTAAGCATAGCAGTTCCTTGTATGTAGAGATGTAGCGGTGGCAGGTTTAGAATTACTTCCATTGTGATGGTAGGGGTCGATCTCATTGCACCCATGGCACACAGACACACCAGTATTTGTACGTCACTTAGCGTTTTGGCATCCCCGCCTGCTGCACCTTTGGCTGCTACACTAGTGCTTCGTCTTTTATCACGGCTCCATCTACCCGTCCATAAAGTCATCTTGAGGCTGAGGTCTTAAATTTTCATTGTATTTCAAGTACTATAAATGCAGATCAATAATTTTACATTTTCATTATTGTAACTTGACGTCACTAAAAAAATTGCGAACGCTGACGGAAAAGTAACCTGCAAAAATTAAATCAATAACATATTTCTATTAACGAAGGCGGAATTTAAAATATTAGACAAGTATATCGATGTTATCTTATCGTCTATTGAAATATTTCTCTAAATTAATAACATTTTTTCTATATCAACTTATTTGTGACGTGGATCCTCACAGATAAATAAAACGTGTTTATTGAAATTAATTTCGTCAAACTTCCTACAATCAAATTTACACCCAGAATTAATCTGAAACAGGCAAAATTACACCACCATTAATTCCAATAATAAAATCGGCAAAAACCGCCCGCCCTCCTCAACAAAATTATATTTCCTTTGGGAACACTGACATTTATTTCATTCTTTGTTTTAATGGGCAAACTTTAACTGTGAAAAAGTGATTCTAAATTCCCGGATGATAATCAATTTTACCTGCTTAGCGCTCGGAATACAGCGCGGCGACCAGGTATTAAAACCGACCTTATATTTAGGGATGATTTGCATTTCCCGGTTCTTTTTTCTGTCGGAAAATATTCCCCCAAAAACGTTTCATCCCCTTTCTGTAGCAAAACAATCGCGATGTTGATTTTAGGGTGGGAGTGTATGGCCGAATGTTGCGCTTCCAACAATCCGATTAAGTTTAAAAAGAGATCTTTTTCTAAACGTAAATTGCGAGCGCTGTTTTCGTTGGTGCTTAAAAAAAGCCGGTAGAAAGAAAATAGAACGTGAAATTGTGGGGACACAGTAAGAACAATTGAATGCCTGCGTATTTGTTTAGGCAGTTGTTTGTCTTCGTATTGGAAGAAATTATTTCATTGGTCGGGCTGTTTTGTTCAAATATATACTAAGAGAAAGAAAGAAAGAATTTGTGCTTTGATTATAGGAGCTTAAACAAAAAATTGAGTTTAATAAAATGTTTTACTCCAAAATAGCTAAACTAGAACATCCATATGGAAAATATTAAAGTATTAAGTATTTAACCCTAAACCTACCAAGATGTGCTTTTGAGGCACAATTGATTTTGAAATTGCTGGAACTTTGTAAGTTAACTGCCCCACAGACTGGAGGATTTTTGTATTCTCAAAATAACTATTTAACACAGAATGACATAAAAATTTTTAAAAATATTTTTCCTATTTTACTAAAAAAATTAAACATAATTTACCGACACGTCCTACCAAGGTGTGTCTTTGAGGCACATACTGTTATTATACTATAAAATGCATTGCTACGTTATTTAAAACTAGGTATGTGGGTAAATCCCCCGTAATAAGATATGCTTTATATTTCGGGACTTTCGCCTTGTATGTAAGAACTTCCAGTTGCATATGAAGGGGAATTCCCTAAATGCGTTTTGCTAAAACAGTCAGCTTACAAACTGCATTGCTATCAGTGTATTTGTGACTTTCCTAACGAACGCATTGGCCGTTTAGGTGTCTATTGGTTAATTTTATTTCTTTTACCTACTGGAGAGTATAGTATAGACCAGGTAAGCAAAATAAAGTTTTGATTGACCCCAGTAAAAATAGATTTGTTGTTTTTATGCTTATTTGGTTTTGAAATTTATGCAGAAAGTATGACCGATTGGTTGACTGACCGACGCCGGCCACTAACTGAAAAGGAGTTGCTCGATGCATTGTACGAAAGTGATGAGGATTTGGGAAGGAATGTAAATGATGGTGAAGATGAAGAAGAGCCAAATGACGAAACCTCTTCTAGTGAAGCGGTATATCAAGAAACTGGCGATGAAGAAAGCGATGAACAGAAGGAAGTGACAATAGTGATGCTAATGATGAACCGCCCGGCCATTCGCAAACTTTATTGAAAAGATGGTACCGAGTGGAATGCCACGCCGATTGCCAAGGGAAAAAACACGTGCACACAACATAATTACAACAGCTTTGAACAAAGTGAAACTTCCACCTGGAGTGCATGTTGATACTCCTTGTGACGCATTCAATTTGTTTTTTGATGATACGGTTATTGGTATTGTGGTTACTTTCACTAATAAAGAGACTGTTCGTATTCTTGGCGATTTGTGGAAACCAGTTGACGACGTTGAAATCCGTGCTTTCTTGGGCCTTTTGATTACTGCTGGAAGAAATAAACAAGGAATGGTGGACTATAATGAGCTATGGAATCCTTTATATGGAAATCCTGTTTATCGAGCGTGTATGTCACGAAATAGATTTACTCAATTACTAAGATTTATTCGTTTTGACGATAAAGCGACCAGAACCCTCCGAAGGCAAAAGGACAAGTTGGCACCAATTAGAGACCTGTGGGATCGTGTTAATACAAACTTGCTGAAATATTACCTTCCTGGCAGTAATCTAACCATCGATGAACAACTGGTGCCTTTTAGAGGTCGTGTATCTTTCCGACAGTACCTGCCAAGCAAGCCAGATAAGTACGGTATGAAAATTTGGTGGATATGCGATAGTGGAACTAGTTATCCGTTACGTGGTATACCGTACTTAGGGAAAGAAGGTCTCAACAGAGCAGAAAACTTAGCGCAAAAGGTGGTTGAAGACCTTTGTGAACCTTTTCTGAGAACTAAAAGGAATATTACGTTCGACAACTTCTTCACCAGCTACGAGCTTGCATCCAGTTTGCTTACCAAAGGCCTAACTTGTGTAGGAACGCTCAGAAAAAATAAGCGCTGCATACCACCAAATTTTTTACCTCACAGGCGACGGAATATTGAAAGCAACTTGTTTGGTTTTCAGAAGACAATGACTGGTATCTTATGTACCTAAGAAAAATCGCTGTGTCATATTATTATCTACAATGCACAACGACTCCACCATTGATGAGGAAAATAAAAATAAATCTGAAATCAATAAGTACTACAATTCCACGAAAGGAGGGGTGGATACACTTGATCAGATGGTACATACATATTCAGTGAAACGCAAAACTAATAGGTGGCCTTTGGTCTATTTTTTCAATATAATTGATGTGTGTGGAGTAGCTTCATTTGTCATTTGGAGAAATATCCATCCTGACTGGCATATTTCAAAAAACGAAGACTTCGCAAAATTTCTTACGAGAAATTACAACAGAATTAGTACTGGGGCAAATTAGACGTCGTAGTTTGAGTGGCTTGCATAAAGGTCATACTTCATTGATACAAACTACGTTGAATCAAGTACCAACCACAGGGGAGTCTTCGGCTCGAGAAGTAAGAAAACGGGAACGGTACTATATTTGCCCATCAAAGAAAAGCAGAATGTCAACACAGTTATGTGATAAGTGTAAGCAAACGGTTTGTGGTGAACATTCAGAGAAATTACTCACGTGCACAAAATTGCAAACTACATAAATAACTTTCAAATATTTTACTATCTTGTACTATTTTTAAATTATATCTTCTGACACACAATATTCTTTCTATATGTTTTAATCTTACTGTATACCTACTACATGAAATAAATAATGCATATTTTGCTATTATTTACATCAACAATGTGTACAAATAGATGTGTGCCTGTGAGGCACACCTTGGTAGGACACGTTACGATAAAACGTTGGTAGGACTAGGGTTAATAGAAATAATATACTTTTGTCTAAATAATTTTTCTACAATTTTTGTAAGTCAATATAAGGAAAATAAATTGAAAAATATGAGCCAAACTTGGGATCGCATGGTAGGCGCAGCTATCGTCCAAAAGGCACATTCGCCGGACTGTTACCGATGATTTCGTTAACTGATGAGCTACAAGTTGATATCTTTTTGATTTTCACCATTGGGATCTCGCTTATAATCACAGCAAGGAGGTCTGCGCTCCAAGCGAACACACGCACATACGGGTGTCGATAGAAAGTTACCCGATTGCACGTATAAATCGTCTAGTTGTTTTGACCGAGTAAGAAAAACACACCCATGTATAAAAACTATATGCACCCGTAAATCACGTGGAATATTTCAATGCACAGAGATGACGCACATATACATAACTTGTTTGTTCGGCGAACCACAACGCAGCTGTGTTTTTGCAATATTTTACGCATTGGCGGCGTCTTAGATGTAGCTGTTTATTTATATTTCTGCCGCACTCAAATACCTTCGTTCAGGCTTTCATTGAAAAGTAAGAATTGCTAAAATAATTTATATTTTGAATACGTTTTAAGCATTGTAACAACATAAAATATATAATTGTATTACTTATTTAAATAGGTAATAGTGACATTTTCTTTATTTCTTGTATTTTATTTAAAAAAAAAAAAAGATAAAACCAGCAGGAATAAAGAGTCACTAACTATTTAAAATAATAAAAACTTGGTAAGTCTTTTTATCATTGATTAGAAATAATTTACATATTATTATCAAAACATTGTAATTTTCAACAACAATACATTTGCAAATGATGGTCAGTTTGTTATATGTAGCGGCACGTTGAATTTGAACGATTATCAAGAAAATGTATTAAATCTTAATAAATCCAATCAAAGCCGCTACCTCAAGACTTCTATTCAAAATATTGATGCAAATAGGTCAAAAACAGGGGAAGCTCTTTTCAGTAAATTATGTTATTGTTACTTTTCATTGTAATTTAATAAGTTCTTAAAATTTGTAACCACATAATACTTTCTAGATTTTCCTTTGTAAATATGAAGTTCTCTTACATGCGAATACAGAACCTTACATATTTATTCTCTACTGGCGATTTATTTAAACTGACATCAAATTTGACAAAATTTGCCCGATCAAATATTCAATTTAACTCTTTTTTACCATTAGGAGTACTTTACCATAGGATAATCTTTGGTTTTTATTTTTTCTCGTCTCCAACTTTACGAGATACGAGATCTACCTCTTAAATATGCCCATTGTTTATAATATCGAAATAAGGATCAACATTTTTAAACTGTAGTGCTCCTATTCTTAAAATATTTTTTTTCACAAACGCTCATATCTGTACTAAGCTACGGGACGCTCTTGTACCTTGGGCATGTACCATGGGACAAAACATAATAAACATACCAATAAGGCAAGGAACGTAGGGTTAATTAGTCTTATTCAACCTTGTAATAAAAAAGTCATCAATATGACGGTTATTAGCAATGGTATTGATTAGTAATTCAAATTTTATTGAATAAAATTAAGGAAATATGAAATTCTAGGACGTTGTAGGGTAAATCTCTCTTTTTCGTTCTTCTTTTTAATATTGAAAGTAATTTCACTAGCATTGAATGATTTTAACTTGCTTGTAGGGTGTGTTATGTCTGCGTTGTGTCTGTTCAGGATCGATTTCTGGTTTCAGAAAATCGGGAATCGCCGGTATGTGATCTGAATACTCTGGACCAGCCTCCTGGTTTTTCTTTACTTTCTGGCGGGAATTTTTCTGGTCTGGATTCTCGATAAATGGAGTTTATTTCAGGTTCAGGGATTTATTTTTCGAATTCTCGGTGTTCAAACAGGTATTTATTGATTTTTGGTTCTAATTTTTTAATTATGTATATTTTGTAATTAAGATTTTCGCTGTTGTATACAAAATTCGCGGAGTAATTGAACTGAGATCTTGCCTCTTCGAAGGTCTGTTGGCTTCCCTCCTCCACTTTTTTCATAAAACGACGCTTTCTCGCGTTCTGTGCCTCCTTGTAAAATTTTGGATCCCCAAATCAAGACATGGCATTATGGTCATATGATTTAATAATCGAAGTTTCCTAGCGTCGCACAGTGGGCCCGCTTGCATTCGCAGCGCGAAATAATTGTAATTTACCAGGTTGCAAGATTGATTTATAAATTGCAGTAATTTGCATACTATGTATGTTGAAGTATAACTATCAACTCAAAAATTTTGGGAATATCAAGCCTCTGTGGCTTATTTGCCAGTAGAAGTCAATGTACTTGAATTAGGCGTTTGAGTTGTGTACTAAAATAGAGGCTAATAATTGCAGATATTTGTATTTTACCGAATTTATTAAATATGGTAGACTTTTTCAAAAGTAAACACGTAATTTTATTCGTCATTTATTGAAATACCTTGACGTTGTACTACAGCTCAAAAACTGTTTTTTCGAGGTGGCTTATAAAAAATTGCAGACGTTTGCAGATGTTGATATTTTATTTTAAGATTGTTCATAGTTCAGTTATGGTGTGTACTTAAAATAAAGTGCGTTCGAGTGCGACCGTAAGCGTTATAATTTTTTTTAGATGAAATGTCCATTGCAGTTAAACATAGCGTTTTGTTTTCGGAGTAGCACAAACACAAAATTTAAAAAGATCTACGCTAGCACATACGTTTAAACAGTGTATTTACGAAAGAAACTATAAATGAACAAGAAGCTGATAAATTATTAACTAATGTTATAAGAAAAAGATAGAATTTCCTTGGAAATAAAGTTCTCGCAACGTAAAAGAATTTATAGCAAGAAATAAAAGGATGGTTAGATCAGAAAGTAGAACTTGCTGGTGCTACTGTTGGTAGTATAGTCCAAAAAAAGTCCATTTACTAAAAAACAATTTGGTTATTTAATAAGCCACAAAAAGCATTTGATGAATGTAGACATCAATACCAACTAATACAAAAGTAGTACAAAAGTATTTATTTCAAATCTCTTATCTTATTTATATAGATCTTTCTATTTTCAGTGTTGTCTTATTTAATATGAATAAAAATCAATGGTTAATATGTTGTCCTTGGGTAAATGTCAATAAACATTATTATTAATATTATTACCTGTACAATAGTACGATCACAACTGAGAAGATCATAAATATGCAAATGTGGACTGGATTCAGACATAAACGGCAATTATTTCGCGCTACGAACGCAATTGGGACCACTGTGCGCCGGCCAAGATGCAGTGACGTTCAAAATTCGGATTTGTAATGTATTGATGTAATGAAGAAACTTTTCCTCTCATTTGAAAAAAGTCGAATCTACTGCTAATATCCCTTTTGCAATGTATTGTTTATAAATTGATAAAATTTTTACATTAAATTAACATAGTTAGACATTTTGTTTTCTTTCATGAATATATGTGAATGTAAATTGTTGTTCATAGATGGCGTACTCATTCGACTCTTTTTTTTTTCTTTAATTATTTAATTTATTATTTTCATGAAATTTTGATTAATTTTGATGGTCCTAATTTTCAATTTTTAAAATTAAAATATTTAAGTAAATATATGATTATTAATTGTGGTTATTTTGAGTATTTTAAATTGAAATTTCATACACTGAGAAAAATGGGTTAAATAAAGTGTTTACTTGATAAAAAATTATTTACAATAGACAAAGTTTTACTTGCAACTATTCTCCTCAATTAATACCTGCAACTAAACGCAGTTTCCGGAATGAAAGTTCTTACTGTAAATAGTGCTCTTGTTATCGGCTATTATACAGCGTACCTGACGAATTCTTGTGTAATAATCGTAATCAAACTGTTGATATGTGGTAAGTAACGTATTACTTGTGACTATTGATACTGTATTAACTACAGCATATACTTAGTACAAGAAAAATACTACTAATTGCTATAAACTCAATTATTACTGTGGTCTTGATTTGAATTTATGCTGCACCTAGTGTGTTTTCGGGGAACCTTGGTAGTTCTACCGTGTTTTACGCATAACCGTCATAACTAGTGTTGAATCACGTACACGCAATGGACGGATAAATCTCACGTGCTTAATAAAGATGTTTGCTTATTATAAACTCGATAATACCTGTGTTAGAAGTTAGAAATAGAAGAATTGCTTTCATCTTGGGGCTTCAACTCCACCACTTAACTGAATTTTACAGAGGTAACATACGTAGATCATCTGTTGATATGCACCCTTCATAATCATAAACAATATATTAGAATGTATTAAACATTTAAGAGTATCGGCAAGATGTATAAGGATTCTATTCAATCAGTTGGGGTAATTATTATCCTTCTAAAGCTTGTTTTGAAACGTCTGTTTAGGTTATTCCGTTATTTACTTGTTCTTTGTTGTTATTATGTAGCTTAAACATTACATTACATTCATATCAGGTAGTCATTGTGTTTATCCTATACAAAATAAAACTATTACTAATGATACTGCTTTTTTTTTTCTTAAGTAATAAGTATTATGTACCATCTTCAGCAAATTAAATGCGAATTTAAGCTCCACAAATCTTCTATTATTAATAGTAATTAAAAATTATTTGCAAACAATTTTGAATTACGGATTGCTCGGTACGCAGTACTTATAGTTGCGGTTGCATAAATAATCGAAGATTTGTGGAGCTTTTTTTGTACTTTATCAGTTATTCACACGGAGTATACAGTAAACTATTTAATAAATATTTACTGAACCTCCTCGTTTCGTGCATCATTATACAACAAATTTAAAGTAAGTATATTGCATATTTGTAGCAAACCATTACCTTTTATATATCAGGTATTTAGTGGACGTGTATTAATGATACTGTTTTCCTTATCACAAGTAATCCAAATAGCTTGTATTAATTATGAAGGCGTGATAGCCATTATAGAAGGTGTGATAGCCATTATAGAATAGTTCACTCATAGCAATACATCTACTTGACATGGGCAAATCTTAAAAGAGTTCCTAAAAGAGCAGAGGCCTGAATTCACCAGAGATCTACTGAATAAAGACAGGAAGACTGTCAAAATGATTGTAGGTCTGCTGACTGGTCACTGTAGACTGAATAGGCATATGTACAACATAGGCCTGGCAGATGATGCAACCTGCAGATACTGCCAAGAGGAGGAAGAAACATCAATTCATGTGCTGTACCAATGTGAAAGGCCTGGCGAGGACAAGTTTTTCTAGTAATGGGGAGGAGAACCCCACAGCCAGTAGCTACATAAAGAAGCCGCTCTCAAAGATGATAGGCCTAATTAAGAGGGCAAAATTAGAGAGCGTCCTCTAGAAAAAAAAAAGGGGATCACAATAGATCTGAAAAGGTCGCGGTGAAACAGGTCGATAGGCCACCCCAATCCTAATCTAATCTAGTCTAATGGGCAAATCTTTTACTTACCGCAACTGCATATATTCTTTGGCTTAACTACTCCAGTTCAATTATCATCAGTAACTTCATAAGTTACCGGTATGAAACAGATCGTAAGTAGCTTAGATTACTTCTTGTTAGTATCAGTATTTAGGATCTCTTTTTTACTAATGCTAAGTAATTTGTGCTTTTGTCCCCGATTCAGCTGAAATTTTAACTTATATTCTTATTTATGATTATTAAATATTCTTCTCAGTCTACACAAGATTCTTGTATGGTCTTTATGTGTCGGATTGATCAATTTTGTTCTTTGAGAACTGATTTTTTTTTTTAAGTTTCGATGTGATCGGATTTATCGCAATATATACAAAGAGATTTGCCTCTTAGAACAATAGGTGCCACTCTGGGTCCATTATCTCAAGGTAAACGCCGTCCCAAGGTACAGTACTACCCTTAGTCAAAAGAAGAGCGTTTTTCAAGTTAATTATAATTTTAGTAAATCCAAGTCGAAAAAGGCGGGTGTAATAGTTAGTGATTTTCACGGATAAGTTAATAGCTAGTGCACCATATTTTTCATAAGTTCCTGCGACGCAGTCTCCATTGAATTAATTGTTTCGTTGACGCAAACTTCCCTTGGAGAAACACAAATCAACTTGACGGCAGGATTATAAATGGTCTCTCTTTTATTCACATTTCCTACATCGTAGAAAGAACCCATACATTAACCTAAAATTACTTGCATCAGTGCTACAGTGGGGAATTCCTGGGGATTACTGAAAGTACAATTTATTTGCGTTTATTTGCGAAACAATACTCCGCGCTACACCACTGAAGTGATTAAGAAGAGCAATATCACGCCGGCGATAATTATATCTGTTCCTGAGCCTCCAGTCTTGCGAAACGACGATTCCACTTTACTTTTCGCGCCTCCTCTCGCGAAAATTTCTAATTAAGAGTACGTCTCGACAGCATATTTTATTGGTACACAGGGAGACCCGGGTTTCGATCCGTGACCTAGGCGGAATGAACCGGTTTCGACCTAAATTATTTATTAATCAATTAGCGGAAAGGACGTTGTTGTTCCAGTCGGTGTGCGGGGAGTGTTCGCGAACAGAAACAAATTGCTGGCAGGGAAGTAGGTCGAATCTTTTCGGAGGTAGTCGAAAGGGTTTGTTCGTGGCATTCCGGGGGATGATAGACGGCGACGGGGAAAATGGATTTCCTGATGAAAGCCGGTGAAATTCGATCTAACGCGAAAATAACTACCCGGTCTCGTGTATTGAGAAAAATTGAAACGGCTCGAAAGAGATCCGGGGACAGACTGTGTTGGTAATGTGAAAATAATTTTCGAGTCAACGTGATAGATATGGTTACAGCAGACCAACAGAAAATAAAGTAGTTAAATATGTATTATACATTCAGGGACAAGGGATTGGTTTCATGCGGGTTCAACATATAAATTAAAAATAGTGAAAAAAGCAAATGCGAATTTATCAGTTACAAGATATTGGAATGGCATAAATAATGATGTACTAAAATAGAGGAGAGAAAAATAGATTTGAACATTTTAGTAGGATCAGAATGTGATATTTAAACATAAAAGGTATGTTTTTTATGATAACACTGCGTAGGCTTTCACGGCCGGTGTAACTATAACTAACAGCTTCCTGCGGGTTTCATCGTGTGTCAAAACTTTCGCTCGACGTTTCGCTGTTCATACTGACAGCTTCTTCAGGATAACTGAACTGATTCTCCATGGTCCGACATTCTTCTTATATACGCCCCTGGTGCATCCAACCGCGTAGTTTCCGCTCCATTGACCGTGATGGTTCGTAGTAGGCTCATCCACGTGTTGCTAAGGTGGTACGCTTCTTCTCTGTTAACGGTTTTATTCTTCTCTATTTCTATGGCTTCCCTGGTGAGTCTTTTCCCGTAGTTCGTGGTGGTAGTTATTATTTTTACATTCTTGAAATCCATTTTGTGTCCGGTGTCGTGCATGTGTTCTGCCACCGCTGATTGCTCGGTCCTTTTTAATCTTGCGTCCCTCTCGTGTTCTTTTATTCTTATGTCGATGAATTTTCCTGTTTGTCCGACGTAGCACCGTCCGCATTGGCATGTTATCTTGTAAATACCTTCTGTGCGCCCCTTGGGTATCTTATCCTTTGCGGTCGGTAGATACTGCTGGATCGACGTTGCAGTCCCGAAGCGTACTTGTACGTTACGTTTCTTCAAAATTCGGCCTACTTTTTCGGTGACTCCTGCTATGTAAAGTAAACACGCCATCGCTCTTCGTGGTTCTGTAGTTGTCTCCAGTGTCGTCTTCCTCTTAGTTGCTCTCCTTATGTCGATGTCAATGTAATCATTCTTCTTTAGTGCTTTCTTCAAATGTATCTTTTCACTGGTAAAATGTTGTTCGTCACTGATGGTTTCGACTCTGGATAGCAATATTTGTATTAATGTCTTCTTCTGCATCGGATGATGGTGAGATCTTGCATGCAGATATCTATCGGTGTGCGTCTTCTTTCTAAATACTGCATGCTGTAGCATTCCCTCTTTTGTTTTCTTAACCATAACATCCAGGAAAGGGAGATTTCCATTTTGTTCTTTCTCCATGGTAAACTTGATGGCTGGGTGCAGTGAGTTTACGTGTTCCAAGAACTGTTGTAGTTTTTCTTCTCCATGTTGCCATATTACAAAAGTATCGTCGACATATCGCAGCCAACACTTGGGTTTCATATCGCTGGAACTTAGGGCTTCTTCTTCAAATGTTCCATAAACAAGTTGGCTATTACTGGTGATAAAGGGCTTCCCATTGTTTATTGTTAGGACCAGAATGTGATATTTAACCCTCCGGTTGACGGGTGGACTCAGAATTAAACCATTCGATGGGTTAAAACTGTATTTTATTTTCTTCCCCTAATACATTAATATATGCCCAGTTTCAGGTATGCATTTGTTAACCTGGTCTATTTTGCACTGCTAAGAGTAAAAGTAGTTGTGAAAAAAACATTAACTTGGGAGTTCCCATTCATTAAAAAAAAGTTACATGCAATGCAAGTTTTCAAAGGAAATTATAAATTAAAAAACGGAAAAGACAATAACAATAACATATAATTATTTGTAAAGTATGAGGCTGAATAAGTGTAAAAAAAATATAAAATGAGTGTACATAAATTTGACACACAAAATATTGAATGGAAAATTTCGTTAATCAAATTTTGCCGCACAGTCGGCGCAGCATGGTATTGTGTGTTCCAAACAAATACAAGAACCACAAAACTTGCACGGATATCTTGATTTTTGGTCCTTGCAGAATTTGCACCTTCTTCGAGCAGTTGAAGTCGTCGGTCGGGGCTCTTCTGTGACTAAGACACCTGATAATTTAGCCGCTGATAGTTTTACATTCCGTGGTAGATTTGGCATATTCGCTCGTAGTTTCATGTTTTCTATCGCTAAATCTTTGCCCAAATATTCCAAAAATAGTCGCCTGCCTTTTGAAAATTCTCCATCTGGATTGTTCGTTTTATTTATTATGAATGCGTTGATTGCTCCTACGTTGAGCATGCCGAAAAAGCCACCAATGGCCATCTTCTTGTGTTTCGGGCTACATTGTAAGATGTAAACATTCTGTCCACTACATCGACACCGCTTTTTGTGGAATTGTAGAATGTTAGTAACTTTGGGTTTTTATTATCACCAGTGTTTTCGTCTATTTTGTCATCATAGTGCATTGACGATACAAGTAATACATTCTTTGACTTTTTTGGGACATATGAAGTAAGTGTCATATCGGCATGGAATGCAAAAGATGAAGACTTTACAGGTCTATCTTTAACATTTTTAACTTATTTCGGCAAAGACTTTCGACTGGATTGTATTGTGCCAACCACAGTTAGGCGGTGATCTTGCAACAAACGACTTACAGCTTCCACGCTAGTAAACCATCGATCCATGGTAACTTTTCTTCCAGTTCCTGAGATGTGGTTCGTCATTCTTAGAATGATAGCTGTTACAGAATTGTCTATCTGAAAAGAGACCTTCAGGTTGGCTTCCAGCATAGATCTCCAAATGCGACGTGTAAAATGTATTTGCATCCACTGTAGAAAACACTTTGATCCCATATTTGTTGAGTTTATTTGGAATGTAGACACGAAAGCCACATCTTCCAAGAAATCCTAACAACATTTCATCTAGAGCCACATATTTACCCACACTATGTTTGTTACACTGTTCATTGAATTTTTCAAATATATCTCTAACGGCAGCAACTTTATCCGACTTTTTGCACTCATTCCTTGTATCGGTATTGTCGAAACGTATACACTTCATCAGAAACGCAAATCTTCGCTGAGATAAGCTAGGAGGAAATAATTGGTACCCTAAGCCCTCCTCGGACCAAAATTCGCTTATTTTTTTCTCTCAAAAAGAGCATCCAACACTGAATTGGCGTGTTTGCGTTTCTTGCACCTGCACGAACACCAGCTGGCAATTGGGTAACGATATTTTGCTGCCTTGTTCGAAATTGTTGGCCTGGGGCATACTTTTTCCACTTGGTTCCATCTCCTCCATAAAAATACAGAGATCTGGAAGTTGTACTAGAAGTATCTGATTGGTTTTCATCTTCATCTGGTTCTTCTTGCTCCGTGTCTGTATCGTGTTCGCTAATTGTGTCTTGTGCACCTTCGTCTTCTGACTCAGATTCTTCAGAAACGTCCGGGGTTGGTACTTCATCGTAAAGTGCCTGTAGTCTAATAATTTCCCTTTCATGATCATCCAATATCTCGGCAAAGAAAAGTAATAAAGTCACAAGTGGAAAACGTCACAAATGGAAGACACGGCTAACTTTCAGTTGCACTTCCAATAGAGACTAAACAAAAAAGTCCTTGTCTTGCTTTATATAGTACCAACCAAGATCATAAAGAATGGGGATTCCTCTACAAACGATAAACTATATGGAGTAAGAAAGGTAAATCCCCTAAACTCGAGATAAAAGTTTGCTAACATGCAAAACACGCAGAAACGATAAACAATTGAAATTAAGGGACTTACCCTACGACTTCTACGTGAATGCTTAGAAACCAGGGGAAGCCCTTAAGAATGTTTTATGCCTAAAAACGACACAAAATTAGTCCCTAAAAATAAATTGTAGGAAAGAAACTTACACGAATACACGGGTTGGGTCTGACAGGCCCAAAGCCCTTCTGGCAGCCAAACGACAGTTGATAAAATTAAGACAAATTAAGGAAAACATGTCTTTATTAAAGTTAGGAAGGTACCAAAAAGCTAAAGAAAGTAAAAAAAATATTTTAAAAAATACAACAAAAGAAAGATTTGCCTGGGCCTCACAGACCCAGCCCGTCAACCGGAGGGTTAAACATAAAAGGTATGTTTTTTATGTTTATTTTTCGCTTGAAAGTCATATTTGCGCTCTTATTGGGAACTTGTTTTTTTTTCACAAATTGATCATTGAATATTATTGATGCCATTTGTAATTCATTTTAATATTCTAACTTTTCGCGCAAATTGAATTTAATATAGCCAATCAAGGAATTCAATTAGTAATAATTATTAATATATTGATGTGTGCACATTATAGATATAAGATCATTTATTATTTTTGTGCAGGAAGATATATTTTAGTCGTAATTCTCTCATTATAGTTTAAATAGTTAATATTTCTGTTTTTCTATTTTGCTGATTCAGTTTTATTTTATCAATCACCTCGTTTGGGTGAGTAGAAGCATTGTGCTTGTATTTTGTTTTTCATCCTTGTTATTTACTAGATTTTGTCCACGCTTAATTTAGTTTGTTTTAATTTCATACCACGTGGTATATCAATTGGTATATTTAGGATTATCTTCCTGAAAAAACAAAACTTTTGCTTTGTATAGGAAATAGCATTGTCCTATTATAATTTATAGTCAAGTCCAGTTTTTATTTTAGGCCAGAACCTTCAGTTTACGGTTTTTTCTGCACAATTTGTAATTTTATCCATTTTATAAAATAAATTTGATTCTTAATTAGCATGTTTGGGTTAAAAAATTCTGTTCTTTTATTTTATATTGAACTTTTTCTTTTTTCGGACAATTAAGAAAGTCAGATTTCTTTCGCCCACATTTTACTTTTCGTGGTTAGATTCAAGTTTTAATTCGCGAGGGTAACTCTGAGGTTAATTGTTCTTTGGTTCAATTTTAAAAATTTAATCCGTTGAGCTAACTAATTTTAATTTCCTTTTTCATTGTTAAATTCATTTTGCAACTTCATTTAATTCAAACAGTACACAGCAATACGTAACACAAACATGAACTTTATTTACAATACTTCAGATGATACATAAAATTTAAAAATACACACAATAATCACACACTTCTGGATATACATACACAGTCATACACGCCCAATCTTTTATATCTAATAAATACGTTCTTTATAATTAATAATCGTAATCAAAATAGAAGATATTAATTAGGACTTTTTTCTATTTGATGTTGTAGTTGTCCAGAAGATGGCTTAAGCCGAAACCGGTAGACAGTGAAATTAAAAATAAATGATTGGAAAGAACACTTATTTATATATTACTACTAATTCCATTTTTTCTATTTGTTTTACTTGCGACGTTTTTGTAACTCATTTTACATTTTATAACCGATATATTCATATATTTTATATAACTATTGCCACTGAAAGTTCCACTACAGAGAAATAAGTTAGATTTAAGAAAAAGATGTGTTCAGAGATTACAATCAGATTACCGGAACCTCGTCAGCACTTTTAGAGTACCGCGCTCGTGAGGGGATTGGCGACGAGGTGTTGGCAATTCAGGTTGTGATCTCCGAAGAGTGAGTTGTAAATAAAGTGGAATAAATTGTTATAAAGAGATTGAATATCAACCCCATCCCCAGGGTAAGTACTTTTTAATAGTCCCTGTTTATAAGTAAAATAAAAGAAGCGACTAGCTCAAACCCCCAACCCTTGAGCAAAGGGGCGCGACATTTAGGGAAAGTCGCAACACTATTTTATTTATATTTATGGTACTATAAGATTCTTTGTTGTTATAGAACCAAATTTTCGATTTTTTTTAAGTAAATTTTTACAAATTAATTAATAAATTAATTAAATTTTACATTAAACATATCAAAGATTGATGTAAATGTTCGTTACAAAATTAACAATGCAGATTTTTTTACTATTATCAATTCCATCATGGTATTCAAGTAAGCCGATTATTCTGAGAATTTGCGTGATTGTATGAACGCAAATAGTGCTTTAACTTAAATGAAATAAATTTATAAATAATGGATTATGAAATATGCATGCCATCGTAGCCTTTCATTCTGAACAGCAATTCTTACAAATATTACGCCATACTGTTATAATAATAATAATAATAATATAATAATAATAATAATATAATATAATAATAATAATAATAATAATAATAATATAATATATTTGTTCTGTAAAGCATATCGCAAAGAACACGTCATACAAAAAACAGTACAAATTAAAACAAACTAGACATATAAATAAATAAATATGTAAATATGTAAATACAATCCTAAAATATACAAGGAACGCTTAAAAAGTCATTCAATGAGTAAAATACTTTGCTGGCAAGATACTTTCTCAGTTGTTTTTTAAAAGTACAAATGGGCAACTGCTTCACAGCTTGAGGTAAATGATTAAATAATTCGGTGCACCGCGACACCACCTGTCTGTACTTTCGACAAATGTGTTCTAGGCGCAGCTATGTAGTAGTTAGATATACTCCTCGTGTTACATTTATGAGTGTGCTCATATTTGGTGAAAAACTCACTATAGTTATTTTTGACAAAAAGTACGGATTCCAAGATGTAAATGGATGATAGGGTAAGTATACTATTGTCTCTAAAAACAGGTTTACAGGAATCTCTGTTATGTAGCTGGTAAACTGCACGAATACAAGCCTTTTGCAGCACAAAAATTCTGTTAATATCGGTGGAACTTCCCCAGAAGATCACTCCATACCTAAGTCGAGATTGAACACAGGCATAATAGACGCTTAAGGCAGTCTCGATACCAACACTACGCGACACGACCCGCAGACCATAACACAGGCTACTCAAACTTCCTGCAAGTGGACTACTGTGAACGAAATGTATGGTTTACCTAACACGAAAACCAAGGCCCTACTGGGTTTAAAAAAAAAACCAAGAACTAGAAACAAATTTCAAACTAAGCAGCCGTTATTTCCCAAATATTAAAATAATTTCATTTTTTTCGTCAATTTAGTCTACGGGGACACGGTCGATATAAAAGAGCTTTGAAAAATAAATTATCTACAAACCCTTGCATGAATAATTTAAATGAGGTAAATTTATTGCATGAATGTAAATATGGATACTGAAGTTTTAGGTTAACCGCGAATATTTGCAATTACATTTTATTGACAAAAAAATTAATTCCCGACCGATGAATAGTTACACACGATTATCACGCAATTCGAATTTGAATAATTTCCGTAACATCCTGCACGAGTTACTATAATAAAAGAAATCAATTTTCAGGGAATAATAAATTTAGTTAAACGATGTTTGGAATCGATACCAAACACACACTGTTGGGCTACACGTTTCCAATTATTACCCTCATTCCAGTGTTTATTCAAAATGTATTGAAAACCAAACTATCCTTGTATTTACCATGTGCACCATCGTTACGTTTGAATTTCCAGAGCTATTAACCACAACCGAAAATCAGCGCTTTATTTGGTAATTGGAAATAAAACGCTCTTGAAAGGACATCGTTGAAGTAGAACCACCTTGATGAATATCAAGACATATCAGAAGTTTTATTTGACTTTATAAAGAACTACCAGATAACTTCCTAAATTTCCTCTAAACGTTTTAATTGCATCACATCTCTTCTATTCACATGAAGAGTAGTGGCTTTATAACACACCTAGGCGTCAACATGTTACGATTTTAAATACGTTACAATTTTCTCTGGAAGTTTTGTTATGATGTTGCCCAAGAGGTTTTCACCACATCTTAATTGCAAAAGAAATCGTTCATTATTTTCATTTTGATCCGAGGTATATTCTAGATTATATACATCTGATCAGCATTGTACACTTTTATAACAAAACTTAGGATATGGGGTTTAACTTCCGAAATTAAGCATCCACTGAAGAAATAGCAGCTAAAATTGTATAACATATGATTTTTATTAACTACATGTAAGGTGCAGAGATTACATATCATCTTCCACAGTTTCCTGTCGCTTTACTGCTAAAGTACGACCTAAATGTAGTTCTAGATTCAAATCATTCTCTTCAGTGTTATATACTGTTGTGGTTTGGACAACCCATTTATCGCTGAGTGTATTTTAAATTGCATATTACGGTTGTTGTGATTTGTAGATTGTTTGAACAGCTGATTTTCAATTTACCGAGAATTTTCACAATTTTGTTTTGTTTTTTATAAGTTTAGTTTAAGAATGATTTTTATCATATAGTGTTAAGATTTTTAATTAATCCAGTCATTTAAATGTCTATTGTTCGCTTGTGCTCATTTTATGCGTATTCTATTAAATATTGTCATTGTAATGTTATACGTCTGCGTTGCACGAATTTTGAGAGAGAGATTTTTGTAAGAAAAACAATTGTAGGATTTTGTGGAGGACTTGTTCGACTATTGATGTGAGTAGATGTATTTCTTAAATATTTGTTGCCATTTTGTAATCAATTTTATATTGTAACATTTTAACATTTCTTTTTTTAATATGGTCAATCAAGGAATCTTTATTGTAATAATTGTTAATGTATTAAAGTGTACACTTAGTAGGTATAGAATCAATTATTATTTTTTTTTATAACTCATTTTTGTAAGAGTTAAGTTTTCTGTTAATCTATTTTGCTGTTTCAATTTTTAATTTTTCTATCAGCTCGTCTGGGTGGGTAGAAGCATTTTTCTATCATTTAGTTTTTTAATTTTTTGTAAATTTGTCCACGCTTAGATTATTTTATTTGAGAAACCATGTGGATAGAATTTCAAAGATATTGAATAACCTTTCTGAACAAATAAAACCTTTCGTTTTTGCTTTGCATAGGAAATAGCATTATCCTCTTTTAAATTAGAGTCTAGCGCAGTTTTTATTTTAGGCCAGAACCTTCAGTTCAGGGTTTTTTTCTGCACATTTGTAATTTAGCCCGTTTTGTTGAAATAAATTTATTGTTTGATAACGTCACTGGGTTAAAAATTTCTGTTCTTTTATTTTATATTAAACCTTCATAATTTTTCGTATAATTGAGAAAGTCTGATTTCATTTCCTCGCAATTTACTTTTCGTGGTTAGATTAAAGTTTTAATTCGCGAGGGTAACTCTGTGACGCCACCAAAATTTCTCGCCAAAAAAAAAAGCAAACTACTGCTGACTCCTCCGAAAGGTCTAAAGTTCTTAACTGTCATCAGGGTCCGCCCGGCTTCAGTCGGAACGGGGTGTGGGTTATACAACAGAGAACGAAAACAAGGCGCCGCCCACTTTTAAAACATACCCTGTCGAGGCGTCAGTCAAAACGGGAAATTCGGGGATTGAAAGTAAGAGGGAAATCAGCGTAACGAAAATTAACGAAACTACAAGTTTGCTTGGTAAAAAGAGTTGTAAAATTAAGCTTAGTGTAAAAAAAAAGAAATTGTAAATATTTCCAATTAAATATTGCGGTGAATTAAAACACCTGCCACCAGATATTCTTTAAATTGAAAAAAAGAATATATATAACGAACCATCTATCGCCAAAACGACGTAAAACAGTCACTAAACTGATTAGGGCTCGAAATAAAAAAAACAAGCTTAAAATAATTAACACAAAACAAAAGTTACTATAGTACACATGTATGACAAATTTCGGAGATGGGCTTCACGTACGCGTTTACCTTGATGATCACCAATGCAATTGCGCTAACAATATCATTACAGTAGCGAGATTAAAACGCGACAACAATGTTTAACATAAATTTAAATAAACAACGCTCAATAGCAAGAATAAGTAAAAAATAAAAATAATCAAGAGCCCCCGAAGCCCAATTTGGCTAACTTTACTCTAAATCACTGACTCTACTCCGTAATTTAGTCGAGTATACACAAGTAATTAAAAAAAGGTAAAAGTTTAAAAAGCACAAGCCTGTATGTTTCGTCTGCCAAGACGTCTCCTCCCTTACGTCTTGGTGTCCTCGGAAGATACGTGCTGACTTTCCGGTACTGACGGCCCCCCAGAACAGGATGTACGGATCTGACTCCAGGCTTGGTAATATCTCAATGTAAGAGTGGAATTAAGCGGTATTGCTATATTCCCTGAATGGCAGGCAACAGATAGGTTGATAATCAAGGGATCCAAAATACGGTGTTTTACATCAATCCTTCCAAAATTAGGCAACGGTAAAATATACCATTATAGGCCCACAGCAAAAAAAAATATATATATAAATGAAAGGAGAACCCGACAAGGGAAACCCTGAAACGATTACCAAAGTTTAAGAAAACGAAAAGAGAAAGAAAGTTACTCATACCTTGCGTCCAAGGGTTTAGGATAACCACACGAGTTCAGACGACAAGTGGGTGGTGCTAATACGAAGGTCGTTCTGACTGCAAAAATCCGCCTAAGCGATGGCAACCCGTAATACTTCCAAACTAGGACCTCGCCAACCATCAAATAAATGTACGAATTTCAATCCAGCAATCGACACAATCTGCCCTTAAATCCCCGCATAAACTAAAAATGCGTAAATTCAATCACAGCAAACGGCAGTTGCGGACGACGCAACGCAGGTCTAATCACTTATAGAGCCAACACGGGAGTTCTCAAAAAACGGAAGATCGTTCGAACTTTTTCCGATAAATTGACGATTCTAGAATTATCAATACCGGAAACGACGTAAATTAAATCCACACAAAGCACAAACGCTCTAAACAATCCCCTAAGACTAAATACAAAAATACTCGCAGATATGATAACTTGAAGAGAATTAAGAAATGAAAAGTTGGTAACCCTGACTTTACTAACACAAACGCCGATAACTTCGTTCGCCTGTCAAAATATGACAAGTGAAATAAAACAAACAAACGTGGTTCACCAACTCTTCCAGATAACAGAAGAAAAGTATGGAAAATAACAACACAACAGAGAAAAAGCAGCGTAAAATGAGACTGAAAAAAACACAGATCGGAATATCCCTGGTAAGGGTAGTAAAAATGAGATAAAACTCAATGCTAACGATAACCTACCACTTCTCAGTGAACCATACCAAGGCAGCAAGCATTTAAGAATTAACAGAAATGTAACATTCGTATAGCGACCTTAGCTATGTTAACCCAAGGTTACTCCGAATAAAGGAAGCGTTAAATAGGTACAGCTAGGAAAAATAATGAAAAAGTAACACGTAACCGGTCAAAGAATGAAAACAACGTTACAACTCTGGAATTAATAGTTCTTTTGTTTTATTTAAAAATCTTTTCCGTTGAGTTAGCTAATATTTTATTTTCTTTTTCATTTTAAATTCATTTTGCATTTTTTATTTAATTCAATTAATCCAGAGCAATACGTTGCTTACACCGAAACTGGTGACTTTAGGGATTGATAGGGAGTTTGACATATTATTCCTTAATAGGCGTAACTCTTCTGCATCATCTTGCAGAACGAGTAGTAAATTATCTTATTTTGCGAAGTGCAATGTCTGTATTGAAGTGCCATCCATCCACAAATGTCCTGCTGCAAACCTCTCTTATCCAATTTCTTGTTTAACTTCTGAAACACACCGTTAATGCCATAACTATGTTCCATCGTCAAAATTATAAGAACGGATTGCGATCTACAAGTAATTTGGAAACAAAAACTTAATTTTAAATATTCATTACGCATTGAGAAGATAGAAAGAAATAAGAAAATTTAGAGCCAGTAGAATTTAAAAGGTTAGTTTTAGAAATTAATTAGTAGTAATAATTAAATAAAATAATTACACTATTGAAACGTTATTTAAATGTATTATTATTTTTCAGTGTAGGCTTATTAAAATGTTGCCAAAAAGAAATGCAACTAAATGTTGCCATCAAATAAAAATGATTTATAAGGAAACCGTTTATCGATTTTTCATAAGACTTAAAACTCAATACACAAAAGTATATTAACTAAATACTACCAAGGTCAATTAAGATAACACACACCAAACTCCATTCCTACAGTGGTTTCGCATTGTTATTCGGACAGTCAAACGATGGATCTGCAAAAGACGGGATTGCTAAGGCAATATTATCATTCGTCGACGGTTTACTTTGTAACGTGCCGTTACATGGGTAAATCCATTTTAGTGTGCTTCGAGTTAGTAATTCATTTTGGCATAAATTTTAGTTCTTCAGATTCATTTCTCATAGTTTCTGTAACGTCACAGCCACGTTTATTCGTTGATTTATTATTTTTTTGTATCATTTTGTTGGCGGTGTCTTGGTTTCAAGTTTATCATGTTCCCACTCTCAGTGTATTCATTCTACGCACGCTTCAATCCCCACCTGCGCCCCGAGCCTATATAAGCTGTATATTTGCCGTGATTGTGGCAGACTAAGAGAGAGCCAATCTTCCGCCTTGATATGATTATTGATCGTACTCAACTTTCAGGTGCGACACGACAATAGCTTTTTTTCCAACCCTTCAGGTGTGACACGCCGCAACCCTCCACCCCTCGCTTGATTATAGAACGTAGTCGTCCCATGGGTATGGCACAGCGCGATCTTCGTGTTCGGTTGTATTACGTAGTCGTCCCGCGGCTGTGAAACGGTGCATAGTACCCGTTCATTTTTTTTCCTCTCGTTGAACTATATATCCTAATCACCCATAAGGTGCGACACGATATTAGTTCACAATTACTGTCGTAAAATTCGCGCTTAGAATTAGGTACTTCAAGATAAGTCCATTTATTAAAAGTACGTCCGTAAAATTATCTGTCTAATTTATAATCGCGCATCTGACAGCCATCATTGCTAGCGCCACCAAGAAAAAATCAGAAAGCTAAGATTGCTGTTACGATGGTAATTCAATAAGTTTATAAGCGAACAATAATAAGCGTATTTTTAAGCAATAAGTTCTCTGTAAGTAATCGCGCAAAAGATTATCCTAACAAGTAAACCGTCAAACAAATAAACAAAACGTCGCTACAATCTGATGCTCTAAGCATTATGTGGGCAACACCGCCCGCGGGCCGGATCCGGCCCCTGTAGATTTGATCCGGCCCGCGAGACATTTGAAAAACCCAATAAAAAAATAATACACTACTTACTCATACTCACTCCAAATGGAGTGAAGATCGAGTGATATGGGGTTTGTCGCTTGCTCCTGCGGAATCAAGTGAGCGAGCAAGCCGAGTGCGGCGATCATCAAAGAGTGAGGCGGGAAACATCAAAGCCTTTGATGTTTTGCCGACCTCACGGCGGCAGCAACAAAAGATTTATAGCTTCTCAAATGTTCCACACCAGACGATTCTAGATAATTCCTTCATTTTGCCTATATAAGCGGTGGATGGCCCGAACTTTAGTTCAGTTCTATTTGACTACCGAAGTGATAACTTCGACAAGCGATATCCTAGCGAACTGCAAGTGCCGCCAATTTGCTATTCTGACTTGTGTGCATCTTGAGTGCTTATCTAATTATATTTTGTTATTAAATTTATCGAACGAAAAGTAAACGAAAATGAGTCTGGTGGAAAGAAACGAAAAGTAGATGCAGAAGGTCGCCAGTTTCAAGAAAAAAGGACTGAAGAATTCTTATTTATCTTACACAATGGTAAGCCTATTTTGTTTGCTGTGTGTAATGAATCCATTCCCAGTGATGAAAGAATTCAATATAAAGAGCAAATTACAAAATAAGCATCCTATGCTGCACTCACTGACAGGAACAAATAAGAAAAGACAAAATCCAGAAGCTTACCGCATAATTTGGAAAAACAGCAGAAAATGTTTCATAAACAAAGAACACAACTTCATAAATGTTGTGGAAGCTAGTTTTATAGTTAGGTTCAAATAGAGCAAAGTCATTAAAACCATTTGCCGAAGGAGAATTTATCAAAGAGTGTATGTTAGAAGTTTTGCAGTGTTTTGTGTCCTGAAAAGAAAAATGAATTTGAAAAAATTAGTTTGTCAAGACGAACTGTTGCCCGACGTATAGAAATATGGGCTAATGATATAAAAACAACTTTGACTGACCGTATGGCTGGTTTTGAATCATTTCCATAGCATTAGACGAAGAGCAGCCGATTTGTCTGACCACAGCCAACTGGCTATAATTTATTCGAAGGTGTTGATAAAGAGTTCACTGTTACTGAGGAATTGCTTGCTTAAACAGCCGCTAAAAGAACCACTACAGGAGAGGACATTTTTAATGAAGTTGAAAAGGTATTCACAGAGTTGTATTGCCCATGGTCAAAATGAGTGTGGTGTGAAGCCAAGTAGCACATTCTATGGCCGGCTTACGTAAAGTTTCATTGAATTTTGTATGAAAAAGCAACTGAATTAAATGTGCAAACAAGAAGTTTGATATACTTCACTTCATTGCATTAATCCACACACAGAAGTTGTGTTCTAACCATTCGACTCCAGAATGTTACGAATGTGGTTAGTAAAACATCAAATTTTATTCGATCCCGAGGCTTAACCATCGTCAGTTCAAGGCGTTTTTGGGATGAAATATCAGCCGAATATGACGACGTAACACATTATTTGTGAAGTCAGATGGTTAAGCAAAGGAAAAATGCTGAAACGGTTTATACGAGCTTGAAATGAAGATAGAGATTTTATGCAAATAAAAGATAAACACTATCTGAAATGTTGATGACAAAAAGGATATGGTGACTTAGCATTTCTGGTCGACCTTACAGGCCATTGAATGAATTTAAATTTGAAACTTCAAAAAACAAGGACAGTTAGTAAATGATTTGTACAGCCCCTGTGAAAGCGTTTCAAAACAAAAATCCGCTTGTGGGAGGCACAGTTGCTGTCTGGTAACAGTTACCATTTCCCACGCTTCTGCGTATGAAAATACTGATTATGCTCAATATGCTGAAAAACAGCAAGTTACTGTCGGAGCAAATTTCGAAACAATATAGCGATTTTAAAAACATGGAAGACAGTTTCAATTTAATAGCTACTCAAACAAAAATAATGAACAGAATGCTCAATACAATTGCAAATGGAGTTGATCGAGCTGCAAGAAACTCACTCCTAAAATCTAAACTTTGAAGAGCGTGGAGTTGTGCGATTTCTCAAAAAATAACCTCGAAGAAAGACCATTTTCCGCAGCTTAGAAATTCGCAAGAAGATTGATTTGTGCGTTTGGGCAAGTACTTATAATTGCGAAACAGTTACTTTTTCAATGATGAAATTAATAAATCAAAACATCGTACAAGGCTGACTGACGAAATTGGAAAATTCTTTACGTCTTTGTATCACAGTGGAATTCATCCAAACATCGATGGATTAGTTTCCAAAATTAAACTCAAGGTCTCATTGATTTCGTTGTCGCTATTAACTTTCGTAGTTTGTATAATATCCAAATTCACGATTTAACTATAAATTGTAACTATTTTTCTCTTTCATTTTCTTATTTAAATAAATTGCATTAATAATAATGTCGTATGATTTCATATCTATCGCTAAAATTATGAACACTACTTTCAAATGCAATACTTTTAAACGCGGGCCCGCGAACGTATTTGCCGACTAAAAGTTTGCCCACA
>RXPK01001658.1:0-162777 GCA_004143645.1 Protaetia brevitarsis | reverse complement strand
GAATAGGTTATACCGTAAACTTCTTTACCTGAGAAGTTGTGCCCTCGCGTATTTATGTTCCATCTTAAAAAAAAAATTGACAACTTCTCATATCTTTCGGTCGTAAAACCAGATTAGATTAAAGTTTTAAAAACTCTCACAAGGGGCTCTTTAATTAACTCTTTAGAGTAAATACAACAAGAAATGTTCAGAGATAAGCATGTTTCTGAGAAATAGTAACACAAGACAACCTTATTCCAAAGGACCATGGGAGAAAATTTAGTCCTTTACGCTTCCAAATAAACTTTTTGATATGTATTTACCAAATTATTCACAAAACCCTTCTTGACAGAATTAGAAACCATTAGAATTAGCACCAATTTTAAGGTGACTAGGATCAGTACTTTCCATGTTATCAAGAAGGAAAGAGGATGCAGTGAAAAGGCGAGGGAGAAAATATTTAATTATTTGAACGTGTAAACTGAAGTTTTAGATTGAGATTTTTTAATCTTAAAAAGGTATCCTATACATATTTTACTTATAGATGTAACGCAATCACATGGAGTCGATGCTTTTTTATGCCACAGAATAGAGAATAATTAATCAGAAGATTCACTCTGGTGATAGCCAGATATATTTTCTCGGCAATTTTTATATTATTTTTCAACTAACTTTTAGCAATCTTTTAAAGTGATTACCCAATAATATTTTTCTGTATGCAGGCCCATGGTGTCTTATAAGCAACAATAAAAAATAAAATTGTGAGTAACTTCTGTGTTTATGCTCGCTTATATTTTTTAATTAATTAGGGTTAAAAAACTGTCTCCACATAATAGGTCCTTTGAAATGGGACTAACATAAAATTCCGTGATTTAAAATCCAAGGATTTTCGTAACTGGAACTCAGAAATGAGCTATACTCAAATTTCATCAAAGCATTGCTCAGCGTCCATAATAAATTAATAATTTAGACTTACTGTTAGATCACGATAGCCTCCATTTTAAGAAGGAAGTTGCCTTATTTATTTTATTTATTATTATTTATATAAATCAGAGCCATAGTAAAACTTGTTACTATAGAGGACAGGAAGTACATCATTGTAATTAGAAGCTCTGCCTTAGATGTTCTGCCTTCGCACACTGGGGAAAAGATCGAATTAACTGATGCCACATTTGCCACATGGTGGATGATTTGGCCATGCTTATGGCGAATAAACTATTGGATAGTGCCATTTCCACGCTTGAAAACGTATCGGAGATGATGTGTACTCCACCCACGGTTAATGTTTTTTCATTTCCTGTTTTTAAAGAGAGAGGAATAGAGATGCAACGAAAACCTGCTGATTTTACTGACGGTTTAAAAAGAGAGCAGTGGATGGATCTAGGGCTACTTTGTCCTAGTTCAAGAGTTTAAAAATACTACGCCGTGGATAAAACACAACGATTTTTCAGACTGAAATCTATGCCATTAAGAAACAAATTAATAAAAAAATCTTACTGACGCTCAGGTGACATTGAAACTACTAGAAGCGGATAAGCTCGGAACTATTCTGAAGTTGTAAAAACGTTGTTAATATGTGGGGACAGTTAACAATCTATTCTTAATTTGGATGCCTAGATATTGGCTCGTTTAGCAAAAAATAAAGAAGCAGACCGTTTTAGAAGAGATTGCTGCGGAGCTATGCGGTAAACCTTGAGAGCTAGTTCTAAAGCTATTGGCTCTATGTGATGGTGGTACGTTCAACTAAAACCTATGGAATAAAAGGGTGGTAGAAGGCGCAGCAAAACTTACATCTACACAAAATATCTCACGTATGACAATTACGGGAGCATTGTCTTCCTCTTCGTGATTAGTGTTAGAAGCCTTCCTGGACTTACTATCCTTACACATTGTTGTGGAAAGGGAGGCCAGATTAACTGCTTTTCCGCTTTGGCACACAACGAATCAATCGCCATGTACTCATGCCTGTGTGGCCAACAAGCTGTTGGATTCGCTTACTTCCTACAGCATGCTGGGCCTGCCATCGGACGTACTCTATACTCGACTAATAATTGATGCATACCTAACTCCCTTCCTTCCAAATAGAAAGGAATAGAGATACGACGAACAGGGTGTAGACGCAGGAATATTTTGTCGCACTCCGAGAGTCAGAAGATATTACATCGCTGAAGAGCACACAAGGATTTTATAAGTTAGCATCTATGCCACTAAGATATGTGCTAAGGACATTTTAAATAAAACTATGGACACAAAATCTTCAGACGGTATTGAAAGCAGTAGAGGCGCATAATTACAACTCAAAACTGATCTGGAGCTGTAAAAACACTGGAAATATATTGGGGACGGCAAATTATGGGTAAATCAGAAACTGCCCCAATATTGGAACAGTTGACCTGATTTGGTGCATGCAAAAAGCACTTAATCATTTCAATACCAAGGAACTATTTGAACTTAACCGTAAAAGTGTGAAGGTAATTGTCTTTGTCTTTACAGGTCACTGTAGATTCAGAAAGCATCTACGCACAACCCTACTTTTCGATGAGACTGTGCTTAGAAGACGAGGTGATAGTTGAGCATATTTTGTGCCACTGTCCTACCGCTTCGAAAATCAGGTTTGTATCCTGGAAGGAAGATTGACTCTTGCTTGACAACTATCTCATTCAACAAGATACGTAGGGATCTTAAGGGCATGAACTTGTTGGGTTAACTTTAAAATAACATCCCCTCTACAAAAGATCTCTCTTAGTGGTGGCAGTAGACGGCAGGACTAATTAAACTACGCGGATGTTATCTCTCACTAGTACTAGTTCAGCAATCCGAATATGCGGCATAACGCTTGCGGTAGCTAAACAGGAAATTAATTTCTGGGTAAAGCGCACCAATATTGAAATAATTGTCTCGCTCTGATGCCGGGGCATGTCGGCCCCAACCAACTTGACTGTAACACTGTCAAAAATGTGTTGCCCGAACTAGTTGGAGGAGCTTTAAAATAATAGGATGATTAATCGAAACATGCGGGTAATATATTTTCTGGAAATATAATACTATACAATAGTTGGCCAACTCTTGTGCACTCTTTGTATTTACGAGTTTTCATCCAGCGACATATGATATTTACGAAGAGTTCTGTAGAATAAATAATGAAAAGTGTTTGTGAAAATACACTAATACATCATTAGATTAGTGTATTTTCGCGAATATAACTCGCACTCGTAACATCAGTCGCATTCTTGTATAATACAAAAAAAAAATTGGTTTTATATCTGAAAGCATGGTGATTTCAATATTATTGTCAACATTCGGTTAAGCTGGACATAGAAACATATTATTCTCATTCTGGCAAAGTATTTTGTAATGGTATCGACGTCTAAAATTAAATTGATTAACTATGATGAGTTTTATTACACACATGATTCTAATATAAAAACATTATTAATTGGCCTAATATCATTGTCAATTCTCTGCATACCATCATGTTTCATTATGAGGAATTAAACTAGCATTAAAGACCTAATTAGGTCATTAATTCTACGCATAGTACAACTATCTAGACATAAAATAAAATAAGATCCTGTTTATTTCATTGAACTATAAAATAAATGTAGATGTTTTTTTAAAAGAAGTCGTCGAGTAACTAACTTCTACACTTGTCATACGTGCTTTTAAACGCTTGCGTTAAGAAAAAAATCAATTGAAAGAATTACATAATTGACGTACACACCTTAAACGAATTCGGTATTTCCTCTATCGCCCTATGGACTAACGTTCCATTTAGGTATAAGACATTGGCGGCGTGATCTTCCGGTAACGTTAATGTTTGATAACTAAATGTCGCCTCTCTCTCCATCCGCTTCAAAACTTCCTGTGCTTCTTTGCCGGCTCCAATGCATAATAAATTAGGGCCGCCCATCGTCACAAAGGACTTTAGGTGTTTCGATTCTGGTACCTAAGCATAGAAGATAGTTATCATGCAAAAACATGCTTTATGTAAGCATCTGAATAACTAGTGTTAGCACACGCGATCTTTTTACATAGTTTATACTATACGCTTCTGAAGAAGATAATTTTGGTGGCAGATATCATTCAAACTGTATATTGAATACATAACTATAAGCCAAAGCTTGACATATTACTTATTACGTGATAATTTTCTAAATACTAAAGCGAAAATTACTACTAAAGGCGCGTTCTCACGAATTAAGTTCACAAGTTCACTTAACCGATTATAGTTCAACAAAAGCTGGATATAACAAGTTTTTGTTAGCATTTAATAATATAAATACAGTGTGGACTTGGAATATTAAACAATAAGTGTCCTAGCTCTTAAAAAAATGCTTAAACACAGCGGGTTTAATTTTTAAAAATACACCTTAACCGTAAGTGCCATTCATCTTCCGCTTTGCATTTGTTTTTTGTTATTATGACTTCATTACAAAATAAATTTTTATGACAATCTAGATTTTTAATGTTGAAATCCGATTGCGCTTTTCATTTGCTTTATGATCATGTAAATAAATCATGAAGGTAAGCAACCCATGATTTATTTACATACCTAACAAAAATTCAGAGAAAGTTTTAAATCCAGCGTGTCATAAAATCATTCTCTCAATCTGCTCTTGTCAAAATTGTAATACTTAATTGAGGAATTTATTTATTTATAATACTCTGTTAAATTATTATGGCGTAATTTAACAATAATGCAGAGTATAGAAATTTTAATTTACATTGTTTGTGGAAGCCCCACAAGATCTCAGCAAGAAGTATATACTATATTTAACGTTAAATATTCAGATCGTTCTATTGCGCAATCGACAGTTAGTAAAATCAAATACAAATTTAGCCACACGAGCGATTTTATGGTTAATTTAAGAAGTGACCGTCAGACGTGCAGCCAAAAAATTTATAATTGGTAGTTTCAAAGTGCGGGACCTTTGGTATTTAATACAAGTAAAAAATTAATTAATTTCGTATGACGTGAATTATCAAAATTTTCACAAAATTTATAATACTTTAAAAAATACTTGAAAGTAGCTATAGGAAAATGTAGTTATAATCGTCATAGAATTTTATGCTGAATTTAAAAATTTAATAATATATAGGATGTTCCCTTTGAAGTAACAAAGTTCATAGTTACTTCCTGTTAACCGAAAATGTAACAAACTTGAAAATGTATAAACTACTGAATGATTGCTAACTCCAATTTTCTAAAACTAAAGAATTTCGTTAAGCCATAAGATTTCTAACTAGCCAGTTATGTGACTGGTTGCATTATTTCAGTGTGCTTTGTGTTTCCCTTTGACCCAAGTTCTTGCTCGCCTTCGTGCTGTGTTTTTAGACATATTCTAGAACAAGTTTTGCGCATATATATGAAGCAGATGATTTCTCTCTTGCTAATTCATTGGTTTTTTCATTTGCTTCAATTGCTGAATGTCCGGGTATCCACAGTAAAGTGACTTTATTGCAGTCCGTCAGGTTATAATGTTCTCGGATACATTCCTAAATTAGTCTTACTTGTATCTTGGGGTTCACTAGTGCCCTCGGTATTGATTGATTGACATAATAGGGGTTTACGAGAATTGGATCGGATATATACCGATGTACCAAAAGTGAAAGGAAATCATAGCATTTACAATGTGCTAGAACAGGATAGAACGTCCTTATAATCCAATTTTCGTAAACGCTTATTGTCTCTTCCTGGTACGATATTTTATTAATTCTAAAAAGCTTCTTGCTTTGTAATTACATGTCATTAAAATATGAAGGTATAATGTTCTTAAGTTTGGAATAAATAAATTTTAAGATACAATTTTGATGTGCAACATTGAGATTATATAGAATTAAACCTTTTTACTGAAAGGTTTTGGAGATGGTAAAGAAACATATTTAATATCTGTATTTTTCTTCTTGCTGTTGTGAAAATTTTATTAATAACATTTTCTAGGTACCTAATTATTTAGCTTTAAAATTTCAGTTTAAATGTTGGGCTTGCGAGTTGTTGAGTTCTATTTGCTAGACATATTACAACACCATTTTTGATTGAAATTGGCCGACATGAATCCTAATTCACATATTTGCTGGGTGCTAAATCTTTTTGATATAATTTTGTTTAAATTTTGTTGTTATTTCTTAGTAATATTAAACTTAAGCATTTATTTCTTTTTCAAAAGTAAATTTTCAAGTGCACTTGAATCTGTTGAACTTGAAGTGTTTGAAAGGAAGACTCAGAACTCGAAGGAGAAACTTTCACTGGGTCAAACTTTCGAGAACTAAAGAATTCTTCAACTTCATTAAAACAAAGGTTCGTATTATAGATTTCGTTCAACTTTTGTTGATCAATCATATTCGGTAAACTAAATTTGATTTGTTAGAACGCGCCTTAAATAATGCCTTGTTTAACAGCCAACGAGTTCATTGACACATTGTTATTTTGTGAAATAAAACAATAGATCTACATACATACGTCATCAACCAAAAATATTCGTCAACGACCCTACAATCTCTACAATAATAGGAATTATGGAACCAACCGCTGCGTACGAAACTACAAATGAATAAGCGTAAAGCGTGTCGTTAACGTGTTCCGATAAGGATTTGGTGTAGCGTGCAGTTGGTCGAAGCGCCAAGGTGCACGCTCACCTGGAGGATACCCTGAGTAAGATCACCCGTAACCAGTGTTTGGGGTTTTACCTTAATGGGCGTGCACGGGTATTCGGGGAATGCAGCTGCCAGCGCTCGCGCACCTGCCTCGTTGGTCCATTCAGAAATTCCGACGAAGAACTCTTGTCCTAAACAGATTTACATAAGATTATAATGGTCCCCTTAAATGACAATTAAAAACCATTTTAATTTAATATTTTAGTTGCAGAACTTAGTTTTTAAATCATAAGTTTACAATGAGTTTTTGTCTGCCGGCAACTATTAAAAACTAGGCTTTAGAGACGCTATCACATTGCTGCTAAGGAGGATTACAAATCTGCAAGTAAGACTATGCTTTAGATAAAATATAGGCCCCACACTATGCTAGTTAATGCTACAGTTTGAGGAAAAACATAAATTTAGGTCTCTAAAAAAGGTTTTCCATAAGAATTATATTTATTCAGACTTGCTTTATAACTTGAATATTTATAAAAATTGATTTGTAGTTAACATATAAAGGTTATTTGATTTAGAACAAATAAACAAATATTTCACAAATTTCTTTGTAATTAAAAAATAATAAAATTAATTTGTTATTAGTCTTTTATTAAGTATTATAGAAAGAACAATACGTAACTGGTCAGTAGGAAAACCGCTCTTTATAACGTAACAAAGTGGAAGGAATGTGTAATAATTTAAAGTATATTTAGCAGCTCATAATTATACTGTTCAATTAAATAAGATAAAAATATTTCCTAATTATCTTCATTTCTCTAATCTCTAAATTTTTTACTTGCTATCTAATAAGAAGGCATCCAGATAGAATATTCACAATGAAATTTGCTACGTTTGTAGCAAAATGACCCATTGAGTATCCTAAATCGCTGCTTTTCGTTTAGACAGAACCTTACATTCAGAGAGTCGAATCTACCCTTCTACTTTTTTGTAATTTACGTCATGCTTGTTACAAAGGAAGCCTTATATATCACCGAATTTGTCTTTTATAGACCTATAAATCTGCTCTAAAATATTTTTTCTTGATCTTTTTGCAAAATCTTCCTACCTAGTTGCTAGAAATCAGTTGAATGGAAGAAGACACAAGGTGCTCTCAGCAATACCATTTACGGTTACATATATATGTTTTCTTACTACTTACTTTTTACAACCTTGGTAATTAAAAGCAATTTTAGTGTATGTTATCAAAGTAAACGAGCAGAATGTTTATTTTTTATAGAAATGATTCTAGTATATGTGAGTTAAATTTTATAGGTGAATAGGTCTTGCTAGCATGTTGCAATGCTTCATACAGTGTACATAATAGTTAGTACCTGTTTGTATCACCATTGATTTCATTTGCACCTCAAAGGATAAAAAATAGGAGTGATTAATAAAAAGATGCTCAGACGGAACCGAAAAATATATTGTTTTAATGCACATTCTATCCAACACCAAATGTCATTTGTTCCAGCAGATTTTCTATTTCTTTTTTTATATTAATTTATTAATTCTTTTTTATGTTGCAGCAGCAATAAAAGCTTACACAAATTTTATGTTCACTTTGCAACTGAATTTTTGTTGCAATTACTGAATATGTATTTGATTCAACTAAAATAAGATGAAAAAAAACGTTTTTTAAACCAATGCACGTATTTTTCCGAGTGTAAAACTATCACTTTGTATGCATTTTCTATTCGACATAGTTTCTAGTGCTACATCTGGTTTCGTTAAAGTGCAAACGATTTGAGAAGATGTACAAACGGTATTCTTTCGAATTGCATTTAACGCTTTGCGAAAAAGTTGGCGAAATTTTCTATTCGACATATTTTTAAATGTCTCTACATCATAGGTTTTCAATGAAGTACGAACGATTTGAAAAGAGACATAAACGGGCACAAGCGATACTCTTTCGAATGACGTTGGTGGTTTTAAAATATCTTATACTTGCTTGCTGAACATGTTTTGTAATTCCTCCTATTTTTTCTTTCAAAAACGAAATAAACGGAAGTACAAAGAAGGATTGTATTACTTTCCTTTTTAATCAAGCTGCTTGCCAATTTTAGAACGGTTTTCAACACTTACTGATGTTTTTCGTATTCTATTACCATTAAGGAACTAACACATATTCACAATATATGTGAATATGTTTCAGCAACAGGAAAGAATGAATGAACGAGTACATTTGAAAACCAAGGTTTCAAGATCTCTGTACAGATATTGAGGGTATACCTCACGAACAGATGGCAGCAAAATTCGATGGCAAAATCCCTGTTCACCGGATTTAAATCCGATAGAAAGGTTGTAGGCCAATGTAAACTAGAGTTTGGCAAATATACGATGCAAAAAAAAATCTAAATGCATGATATTCTCATCTTTAACAACTTATATAATAAAAACTATCGCTAAGTGAGGTAAGATATGTTACGATCAATTTATTTCCAATACATACACCTACGTATAAATAAAAAATGGTGATAAATGGAGTCGCGACTTTTGTTGGTGCGTCACATGCTAATTTCATAACGTTCGATATAATCATTTAATTTACGCCTTTGCTATATAACAACCGTGTCATTAAAATGCAGAGTGCATCTATAATATTTCAATTACGGTGATCAAAATTTTATGATCGAACAGAGAGAACCAAGACTGAATCACCAGTTCCGCTTATTTCTATACTTGACTACATTGTATTTCCAATAAAAAGTCACAGCTCTATAGTAATAAACGATGCCCTGCATTAGATATTTTCTACTGACCAAGTACCTACAGATCAAATGAAAATAATAATAATAAAAGGACATGTACCCCCTCTTGCTCAAAAAATATTTAAAATACATTTACATTTTTACGCACCTAACTTCTGCTTGATACATGTAGCGTACCTGTAAATAATACGTCACCTCCATCTAGCCTTGCGTCTTCATCCGATATTTCTATTATTGGTAGATCTAATTCTTTCTTCAGTACTACTCTTATGGTTTCTACCTGAAACAAAGGTGGTTTATGTAATTTAACCTGCAAAATCTCTGGTCATAGGAAAGTTTATACGTTAAATGGATTTGACGGAACATACTTAGAGTTAAATTGGTTTGATAACTAGTACATCCATTAAATTTCAAGTTGAAGTTTGCAATAATATAAAATATGTTTGAAAGGATAATTTCGTTTATAGTTCGAAGTTCGAAAGTTTAACTGTCTGATGTTTTTTATGATAATTACGTCAACGCAAATTTTGTTACTGCATCTTTAAAGATAATTGCTTTCATATGTAACACCTCTTCGTATATGAAGAGTAATTGGCATTTTAAAATAGAAAGCTACCTTTCTATGGGAGGTATTTACTTTAGTAGTAAGTAAAATATGAAATGTTCTCATATTTTATTTAATTCCTTTTTTAAGTTTATTATCTTCCTTAGAGATAATTGCAGATTTTGTTGGTTATATTTATCATTGGTTTTTCTTTTCTTAAGAAATATACGTCCTAGTTATTATTATTATTTTTTTTTTGGTTAGTTAATAAAGCTGGACGAATGTCTGAGAAGAGCTCCTTCACCATCAATGGGTTAAAGGCTTAGTAGCTGTCTTTGTTTTTTAATCGTAATTCGTTATCTCGATGTAGTAAAGAGGAATGCAGAAGTAATTTTGAAAGTCCAATTATAACGAAATACATAGTGAAAAGTAAATGTTTGTTAGGTTACATTTTGTGATAACCCGATTATTGGGAAAATTAGTTTAAAGGCGACTTTTGTTAATTACATTAGCTAAGATAAAAATGTATACTTGCAAATACGATTACTTATTTGAGTGAATGTATTGGTGGATATTGTTTTATTAATATACTTTTTTCGCATATTTACATAAATTAACGACTTTAGTGAATTTTACATGAAAATAACTATAGAATTCACTAAAGTTTATGTTGTAAGTCTAATTCAAGTTAGTGAAACCGATAAGAACATAAGTTACTTTTACAAATAGCTTAGGTATTTTTTGCCAAGCATTAAGCTTGAAGCGCTCTATCAGCAATTTTTAATACAAAGCGTCATGACTTGAGATATTATCAGGGTTGACTGCAAGGGTGCATATCTATCGTTTATCGATAGCGGCGAAAAACACTTTAATGTCCTTAAAATTCAATTTTAGAGTATATATTCGTCTTATCAATTCAGGTAAGTAATAGATACACATTTACGTTTTAATATTATATTTTAAGCTTTCATGTTAGCCTATAACTTAGTAACTATACAAATTATTTACGATTGTTATAAAATACCAGGTTCTTCAGGAATTACATTGTAACAAATGAAGTATGAATAAATATTATTGCGTGCAATAAAATTGGGAGCAATGAAATATTAGGACAAGTTCTATTCCGTGCAATACCAATAAAATTGCACACAGCTGATCGAAATCCATTGAATGCGCATGCGCTATTTGCATTGCGCGCAATTTTATTGCACGCAATAAAAAAAAATTGTGAAAACTGTAAAGCGGCCCTAATAGTATCTATATCTTTACGCTACTACAATGAGAAAAGTGCTTGGAACACAAAATATAATGTTACAGCTTTTTGTGTTGGCCTAAAATAAAATGATGTCAAACAAATTTGTTACTATACCTATTCGGCTAAAATGTATATATTGCGTTAGCATTTTTGTTTCGATTTACAATGTTTAAGTTGATTTATGTGTAAATATTTTAATCACGAAGCAGCATACAGTTTATTGCAAATGTTATACTGAAGAGATGAAGGGTTAGTTAGCCTCTGTCATTTCATTAACTTAAGTGCATGATGTTCTCTTGAACCTAATGTGTTTCTTTGAATAAATATTGTTCAATTAACAAGGTGAATGTTAAGAAATAAGGACCAAATTGAACAAAATTGCAGTTAGTTTAATGCAATTGTGATGTTGAAATTATTTTTCCCAAACCTAGCATCTAATTTTCTAACACGCGCTAATGTAAATGTTATTGTAACAGCTTGCCAGCCATATTAATATGTCAAATATATCTACGTATTACAAAAATTTTCGCAAAGATGCGGTTCTTCAATTTTACGCTAATAATGATGCAAATTCGGCACAATCAGTCAGAACTAGAAAATATTTATTGGTGTCAGATATGTTTACTTGGTAAACATCTAATAGAAGCTATGATCATTAAAACAAGGACTGGTGGCGTGCACTGGCAGCGATAATGTCTTGCCTAAAGATATTTTAAACCTCATATTATATGTATATTATTATTACATTCTATGTATAATATTATGACGCCTGAATAAATAACCTGTTGTAATGACTGTGCAATTTGATGCAACAATATAAGATTATTAACTGCATCACAATTCTGCATTTGGTCCAACACAACTACTTTCGCTACATTCACGAACACAACGTGAAAATATATCAAAAAAGTGCACGTGGTTTTACAAAACCCAATCGTAGAAAGTACAAGATAATATTATTAATATTGCTCCATCACCAATACGTCTTTTTTAATTGTAAAAATTCAACAAAAAGTATTGCGTAAGTTAGATAACTGTCAAGTTATCTTTTAAAGCGCTCATTTAGCAAGAAAAGGTTATGTAGATAACTGCCATACTTGAAGTTTAACAATCTGTTCGCATAAATGCTCTGTTCATTAAATTTTCAAATTCGCTGGTCGATATACATACATGAAGAATAGAATGGTTTTGGTATGGAAACATTATATGAAAATCCAAATTTAGGCAAAATATTTAAAGACGCCATAAGGATCTTGAATGAGACGGAGTGGACAAATCAGGAAAAGCTCTTGGGCCCTAAGATGAGAAATTTTTATGAAATTTCAAATTAAAGTGAGTAAAGATCGATAACAGTTCTTATGTCCGTTTAGCGCTGGTGCTAAATTGTGGTATACTCATATAAAAGGATTATGTGGCATATCATTACTAACATGCCGGAAGAAATAACATTTGATAGATCGTAAACAGGTTGGATGGTATTAAGAAGTTTCTTTGAATATATTGCTAACGTTGTGTTAAAGTGGTTGGGAGACTGACGGAATTTCATTTACCATAATTTTTTTTGGATGGACACAAAAGCCGCTTAAGTCTTGGGCTATCCAAATTCTGTTCTGATCATCAAATTTTTGTTTAGTCTTGCGATGTGGCAATTCACCTTTTTAAAATTAGCATAGGAAGTCATAAGGATGAACAAAACGACATTGCGGTGCGCCATTATTAGAAAACTAGTTTTTAAATGAAAAACATATAAAACTAATTGTGCTATATCATTACAGTTGTATGTACAATGTATAGAGTTACTCACCGCGAGAATGACCGACTTATAAGAAACTAGAGAACATCATTTAATTTCGGTGGAGCTACAAAATCGAACGAAAATGTTTTCCGTTCTAGGTAAAAGCTACTGCTTCTCATAGTTAAAATACTTATCTTAAAAAGGAGCCATTGTCGAGTTTTTCTTTGATTTTTTATCTGAGTAGAGATTAAGTGCCGTAAACTTTTGGCTGATAATAACAGCAATATTGTGAGTTACAAAGATTAATGACATTAATCATTGCTCAAACAGCAAGTGAAACTGAAAATACCACCTATACTATCGAATAATCGAAAATTTACCAAAGTTCTTCATAAATTTTGATATATCACCCTTTTTTGTTCATTTCTATTTTCTAGTCAATGATCGCTCTCATCAGTCAATACAGTTCTCACAGCTTCGTTGTATACGTACACTTTTTCTTGTTTTGACAGATAAAGTGAACTAAATATTTACTAACAACAAGGGGCAATTCCCAAGCTGAAGTATCTACATCATAATTAAATTAAAAATACATGTACGAGGTAAATTGTTGCCGCTAGACATATTTACTAGGTTCCATTTTATAATAATATACGCAACAACCAGCATTCTATTTGCATTTATACAAGCCATTAATACCTTGGCTGCTAAAAGGATTATACTTCCAACAAATAATCACGGTGGTTATTAATGCTAATACATTCTGCAAATATAAACACGTATATTCGACATATTACGTAAATAACTGGGTTTCTATTACGATGTAACTGGTTATGGAATATGTAAGACATGTCTCGTTTTTTATAACAACTGCTAGCAAAGCTAAATATTCTATTCCTCAAAGGAATCTTAACATTACTGGACGACGGGAAATTCTATTAACATTACAAAATCGTAGCATAACGATATAAAGTACAGTATCAAAAAAATGTACGACCAGTGCGAGTATGAGGAAAGATATACATATATTGTGCGAGTACTTCTTCCTGTTACTGTACAACAAACGTGACCAGAAATATTATGGCAGCGTAGGAGGTGTTTTAATGCAATAATTGTAAATCTTGTTAAATTCACCCAACGTTTTCTGAAGATTCGCCAATTTAAATCAGACGTAACACCTACGCATATACAATTACGAAGTTTTTAACTTGATGGTTTTTCTACTAACAGCCTTCAATGTGTAATAAGTATCAAAGGCATTTTGAAAATACCGCAAATATGTAGGCCACTTTAATGAGTTTTTTTTTTTTTGTAGCGGATGTAATTTAATTTCCATTTAGAATAGGTGAACCAAATTTGAAATAGCTCAGTACGGATCTACTTACATCTGCAGATGTGTTTACAGTTGTATTTTAATATATTGGGTGTTCGTCACTAAAGTGCAAACTAAGTCATCTTCAAATGGCTACCTATACAGGGTGTTTCAAAAGCACCGGACCACCTTCTAGAAGGCACTAAAGAATCATTATTGACGTCAAAAATGCAGTCAGAATTTGTTTAGAACTCTTAATTTAAAAAAAAAAATGGTATTTGAAAATGAAACAATCCGGCGACATTGTGTAATTCACGCTAAAGTAAAACTATACGTTAATGAACAATAAAACTGTAGCTACTAGAAACCCAAATATTTAATGAAATTTCAAAATTGTTATTCAACCACGTTCTCACTTGCATAGCATAATGAACAGGCGCTCTGTCTAACTGCACCCTTAAATTTAGTAGTCGTGATAGTGGCAGATTATCTAGCAGATTTTACAATTCGCTTTGTAGGAAATTAAGAAAATTGTCACCATTGATACGATGTGGTAAGAATATAGAACCTAATAAATGTCCAGAGATTATGCCGGCCCAAACATTAACAGAAAAGCGATCCTGAAATCCTCGTCGACGCACCCGGTTTGGATTTTCTACACTCCACTAATGGTTATTTAAGTTATGTCCAATTCTTCGAATGCTCACACTAGGATCATCCGCAACAGCCTCGAGAATGGCTTCTTTTGATTGTGGAGTTCGTGCTACACGTGGACTTCCAGGAACATCAACAATAACATCAATTCGTATTCCGTCTACGTCTGTCGCATGCGATCATTCAGACGTTGAAAAACATTTTTGCGTGAATGCTGACGTTGAAGGTATCGCGTAGCGTAAGTGAACGCAGCAGCCCTATATAGTAGTTACGGCGACATTTACCCAAAATAAGATATATGTCACAATATTCACGGGTTGTATACATTTTTGAAATTATTATGACACTACAAAGTAATTTCAAAACTGTCACAAGTGACATTTCTAGTTATTGTATGCCAATATTGCCAAAAAAAATTTTTGTAACCTGTAACATTTGATTAGCTGTTTTTCTGCTTTATAACTTAAAACTTTTAATTTTTTATTAGCAAACACTCTTTTCTGTTGCACAACTTATCTCTTACAATAACTAAAATCATATTATATAGTTCTGAATGATTCAACATCTAATACAAAACTTTTGTATTTCAAGGACCATAAATTGTAAAAAAAAAACGTTTATTGGTATCTTATTTACATTCTCAGAGGCAGTGGATGTTCCTTTATTACCTCTCAGGAGTTTGTCCGGTGCTTTTGAATCAGCCTGTATCTTATTAAAAAAATAGAATAGCCTGTATATGCTTGCATAATTGAATTCCTATTAACAAGTGGTTTGATTTTTTGTTAAGTATACGCTATGTCTATCTCTTCCACTTTCGCTAAGGTATATACAGTGTGTCGCATTTAGTATGAAGATACCTGTGTATATTCTTGACTTGAAGGAGTACAGGTTTGAGTTTTTGCAGTCATAAGAATTTAATAAGCCACATTTTTTTGAGGTACTAAACTAAAATGTGAAGTTGAAGCTGAGCCTACTACGACCTCACAGACAGGGCCAATTTTCGATATTTTGCTTCGCGTACGAGATATCAAAAAAAGTTACAGAAAAAAAGTTTCTCAGTATGTTATTTTCACCTCGTATGCCAAATTTTATGAAAAAAATTCACATTTTTTTATTTTCTTTTTAAGTTTTTAAGTTTAGTTTCTAATTTGATATTAGAGTGCTATTGAAGCGAAAAGTGTCTAAATTAATGTCATTGTGATAAAACGTCAACTTTAGCGCGAAAAGTGCTAGTAATCAAAAAATTAAAATGCGATTGACTTTAAGTGAAAAAAAAAATCGAAATAATCCGGTTGTTTGGTGATTCTGCTCGTAGTAGCAGAGAAGTTAGTAGTACACTACAGTCTAGTTCAAGTTTTAAAAGAAGTATTATTCTTATGGGCTATATGCATCCCTTTTTATTTTATACCTACTCATATGTGTCAATCTCCTTCTATCATGGAGATTGTTGCCAGATTTATTTGATGTCTGTTGGTAATAATAATATCGGCATTATTCCCTGTTTCCTGTTCCTGTCATTTCTCGATTTCGAATATATTTCTGTGTCACTTGCATTTGTCCCAGTTTTTTTCCTAACATTAATTATTAATTTTAAATAATCTGAATTTATAAAAACTACTAACACCGTCATTTGTGTTGTCTATTGTTTGTAAGCACCATTAAAACAGCTGTTATAATTACATATAGGTAACCTAATTTTTCGAGAAGTATGTTCCAATAGACATTGATTTTATATTTGAGAATATTTATTTATGATATTATTTATGATGGCGTAAGGATTATTAATGTACTATTAAAAGATATCATAGAAAAATGGCTTCGTTCTGAGTGTTAGGATATGCCTCTGCTTATCCAGCAAAGATATGACACTGTTTCTATCGAGAATTGGAAAAAACTTCACAAAACATGTTATCAAAGGTATAATAATTATATAATATTTAACACATTGTGGTCTTAAGTTTATTCAGTTTAGTTGAAGAAGTTATGTGGAAATTGGACCATGAACCCAAAGAGTATATTAATAATTTAACATCGATCTCATCATCATCTCCATATTGGTCATCAAGTTAATCACACACTTATGGCTATAGAAATGATCTTTAGTTTGTTGGAAGCATACCTCTGTAAATATTTGTAAAATTTATTATGAAATATTTATACATCTATGTATGTTTCCCTGAAAATAAACACAAGAACAGGAAACGGAACACTTTATTTGTGTTGTGTATTTTGATGCGGAATAAATATTAATACGATCAACATTATTCTATCGCTTTTCATACTAATGGTACACAGTGAGACATAAACAATAAATACAAACATACAGGATTGACATTTATAAGCGTCAACATGAAATTCGTCAAGTTGTTCAGCGCAACAACACACGAAAAATTAAGTACTTAAATAGATTGTGGCATCGTTGGGTACTACCTCCATAATAGTGGCTAATGGCTAACGCCAAGGCCAATATTTAATATTATTTATTGAAAATAATAGTACAAATGATTTATTTGCACGTATACGTATGTTAGGCAATATCTAAAAGTTGATATTTGCTTGATGTCACCAAGACTTTATTATTATTATTTTCAAATAAACTTTTCTCTCACTGTAACTTCCCTTCTATGTATATGATGCAGTTTAAGTCAAACCATCATGCTGTGCCTAGCAGTTTATTTCAGCAACCATTCAATTAATTTTTACTACAAGAAATTTGTAACGCACCTCCGCGTGAATAAGGGTACTGATGCGCAAGAACCCTTTTGCTTATTCATGTGCGCGTAAACCCAACCGGGCGATTTACTACAGCAAAATGATTTGCCCAATTTCGCCCGAAGATAATTCGTGCATAAGTGGTGTGTATATGCGACGTGTGGCTCATTCGCAAACTCAATTTTCTTAGCGTATTAATAAATTACTTCCGCCAGTTCGTTGACTCACTACATACCAGACGCATGATTTTGTAACATGATAGTCTCCTTTAAAGGGATACTAGCGTAAGACCTAACACCGTTAAAAGCAAATCACAAAGGTGACACAAACTATACCACGCATGTAGGTACATAACAGTATTCATTACAAGATCAATTCTTGAAAAAGGGTGTAATGGAAAGTCCACGGCCGTACATATACGAGACGTTGTTACATATTATGTCGTTAAGTTTAATCCTCTTCGCCAAATTAAAATAAAATTTCGATGACGGTTAATATCACAAAACGATTGATGTGTACTGGTGATATCTATATTTCATACACATTGTGTACATTTGTGTGTGTACTTTCGATCTATAGTTTTAGGCATCATCATTCATTAAGAATTCGTTATATGTTTCGGGTTAGACTTTAATCGGTTTAAACTTATGTCTTATGCTATATCTGTACAGCTCTTATTTATTTATTTTGCTGGCTAGCAGTAGAGAGGTCTGGAGCTACTTTTCAGGTCCTGCTCTCATGTAAGGTCCTCCATGGTTTTCCTTTACTCCTTAACCAAATGCTGGGAGACAACTAAAGTCATTCCATGGGCACGGACATAATAACAACTGATAGCTGACTGGTTTGTTATATTTTTGTTGTTGTTTGGCTTTTCATAATTAAAGTGTACGTTTCTTATTTATGTAATTAGAGAGACAAACTGGCAAGGATACGTAACATCCCTCAGAGAGTCTCTCGAGGCAGGTACGGCGCCGGTGCTGGGAATAGAAGGGTTAGAATTAACATCATACCAAGTACATGACTCCATTATGGCAGCATACATAGAAAACTGCTCAGAAAAACAAGACGTGAAAACAGTGTGGTGGAATAAGAACCTAGAGAACTTGAGAGCCGAGGTTCGCAGGCTGTTCAACAAAGCCAAATCCGACCACACCTAGGATATATGCAACAGTAAATTGACGCAGCACAACAAGGAAATCTGTAAGGCAAAAAGGGGCTCATGGAGAAAGAGCTGAACGAATGTTCATGAATCTATAAAGTTCTAGCCAAGGATGGCAGTGCTGCGACCGAAGTGGGATTCACCAAAAGAACTGATAGAACTTACATAAGCACTCACAAAGAGATCATTAAAGAACTGTTAAAGGTTCATTTTTCGCCCGCAAAAATCCTGACACGTTCTCGTGGGGCGGCCGTAGCCGTAAGCAGATTTTCGCCTTTTTAAATCTTCAGGCACGGATGGAATATTCCCTTCCTTATTTCAGAAGGGGATAGAGATATTGACGCCACATCTTGTTAAAACTTCAGAGCATGTAAAACCTCGGGATATATTCCAACTGCATGGCAAAATGTGAGGGTGGTATACCTACCTCAGATAAGTAAAGTATCCGTTCAAACGCCGAAATTATACAGACCAATAGACCTATCCTCCTTTCTACTCTCTACTCCGCCCTGAGAGAACAGACACTCAGTGATAGACAATATGCATATCAACCGGGCAAGTCTACAGAGATCGCATTAGATGACCTGAACAGGTTAATTACAAAGTCAATAGAGGACAAAGAGATAGCCACGACTTCCTTTGACATTGAGGGAGTAATTAATAATGCTACCACGAACTCAATTATCGGGGCTTTACGGAGAAAAGGCGCCGCGTCCAAGTTTCTACAGTGGGTAAGAGCCAGCCTGGAAAGAAGGATAATCACATCCACAATTGGTGAGGCTACCGTCGAGGCGCAGGCGTGAAGGAAGTGCCCGCGTCTTGTTTCCCTTTCTGTGGGCTATCCTAGTGGACGATTTCATCCGGAAGCTGCCCAGAAAGCGAGATTTCATTGCCTGGGGTATGCTGATGACCTTACAATAATCGTTAGAGGCTGGTTTCCAAAGGTTCTGATAAAGCATAAGCAAATCGTTTTAAATACGGTTGAGTAATGGTGTAAACAAGAGCGACTATCAGCCAATGGTCAGAAAACACAAGTTGTCACGTTCACAAGAAAAAGAACCCTAGAAGGCCTACAACCACTAGTGACCACATATCTAGAAAACAACCAGAAAAGCCACTATCGGCCTAGGTAGGTGCAGGAGGCGGTTGTGATGATTGATGAAGATGACTCTCTGGTTGTACATAAGGGTAATTAGATCCATGATAACGTACGGAGCTATAGTATGGTGGCCAAAGGTACGGCAGGTGGGGGCACCTAAAACGCTGTGTGGCGTGCAAAGACTCGCGTGTCTGTGCGCCACGGGGGCGATGAGATCGACTCCTACCACCGCAATGGAAGTAACTCTAAACCTGCCACCGCTACATATTTACATATATTTGTACAAAGGAGCAGCAAAGTCTACAGCACATGGACTTTAGCATAGTCAAGTACCGATAAGTAAATCGCACGGGGCTGACTATAAAAAACTGCTAGACGAACTCAAGGAGGCACTCTTTAGGAATGCCATGTGATGCCATGGTTTGAACCCTAACCTAGATAAAAAATATCAGGTTATAATACCAGATAAGAAGGACTGGGAGGCAGTTACTCCAGTAAGAGCGGACTCAAACTGGTATACAAAGGGTTCTAAAACGGACTACGGCGTTGGAGCTGGAATATACGCTGAGAAGCCTAAAAAGGCTTTTCGGTAAGCTTCAGCAAAGACACAACAGTGTTCCATGCTGCGATTACTGCAATCCACCATTATGTTCGAGAAATAGAAAGATGTATCAAATTAGGTAAAAGCATCGCTATTTTCTTTAACAGTCAGTCCACACGTAAAGCGATTAGTTCCGTAACTGTGGATTTTAAGCTAATTTGGGACTGCGTAAGCGCCCTAAAGGAGGTGGGCACCCAAAGAAAATTAACTTTGGTCTGGGTCCCTAGCCACTCGGGCGTGAGAGGAAATGAGGCAACGGATGAGCTGGCCAGGCGAGGTTCGTCAAGATCTTTCGGCACTAACAAACCGCAAATTAAAAAAATCAATCAATGAATGGCTACATAATCAGTCCAGGGAGTGATGGTAAAAATCATCGGGACAGAGACAGGCAAAAGAGTTTCTAAAGGTACAGAGGTCTGAATTTATAGAGATCTACTGAATAGAGACAGGAGGACCGTCAAAATGATAGTAGGTCTGCTGACTGGTCACTGTACATACATTAGGCATATGTACTACAAAGGCCTGGCAGATGAGGCAATCTGCTGATTCTGCCAAGAGGAGGAAGAAACAGCAATGTGAAGGCCTGGCGAGGACTAGGTTTATGGGCGTGGAGAACCCCACAGCTAGCAGCTATACAAAGAAGCCGCTCTCAAAGATGATAAGCCTAATTAAGAGGGCAAAATAAATAAGATAAATAAAATTCCTTGTAATAGAGCGCGTAAACTATCTATTATTCTAATTTAAAAGCCAAAACAACAGCAAGCAGCACAGGTAATAAATACGGATTCAAGTGTTCATAAGCGTTTGATTGGATACCTACTTATTGTTAGTGCTTGTGTAGTTGAAAAATTTAATGAAACACTTATGACTGTATTCGTCAGAATCCGATAATATGTGGGCACATCGTTACCTGTATGCCAGTGGCGGCTCGTATCTTCAAAAATATGTGGATAGTTGCAAAAAGGCAGAATATGCTCCAAAATATGTGCCAAGAAATGTGTCGAGCAATACGAATATTTAGAGTTACTAATAGATCCCCAAGGGTGAAAGATATATGTAAAATGCACACATATACCCCAACTTATTTAATTTTTTATATATCAAAGATAAAACTGCAACAATCACTACGTGAACAACGGGTCTCTTTAATCTAATATTGTTGTTGAACTGTAATTTAAAAAGTTTTGCACTTTCTTTTAAAACTTCTTGAATTATCTTCTGTTTTCATTCCAAATTTCATAAATTAATTTATATTTCAAATGTTATGCAGAAGCTCCATGTTTATATAATGCTTATGTTATATTTAATAAATCCGTAAATCCCTTTTTATTCAGGCTTTTTATTACTAAACGGTAAACAGAACTAGTAATATAATGTCAACAGTAAGTTACTACTGTAGAGCCACTGGAACTCTTCAAACTAAACAGATTTGAACTTTGTACTTTATGATTTCTATTTCATTTCCTTTTAACACAAATACAAATTTTATCTCTGGATCGTATATTTTTCGAAATGTTCCGTTTACTATCGTCCTTCCATCGATTAAACGCCATTTTTAACAAATTTTGAACAATTAATATCGTTGACGGAACTTTTTCCGTTTGTTACCACGCACATGCTGTAGTAATGTATAAACAATTGTCACTAGAAATGCGAATAACTAACATACGCGTACAAACAGTATCCAAGTGCAGTAAACTAGTGGACCCTCTGCTAACTCTTCACTAGTCGGCGCGGCGGCGGGAGGAAAGTGCAAACTCCTGAAAATTTATTAACATACTTATTTCACCTGAATACCTGCCACTGTCATACTTCATCTTTTGTTACTTTCTTATACAGCGTGTAGCATTTAGTATGAAGACAGCCTTATATTATCTTTACTTGAAGGAGTACAGATTTGATTTTTTGCACAGTCATGGAGATTGATGATTCACATTCTTGGAGACACTGAACTGAAATATGAACTTGCAACTCAGCTTACTACGGCTTCAAAAGAGGGCCAATTTTTCACTATTTTGCTCCGGGTACGAGATATCAAAAAAGTTACAGGAAAAAGTTTCTCAGAATGTTATTTTAACAGCGTATGCCGAGTTTTATGACAAAATTTGCAGTTTTTATTTTTTTATTTAAATACATATTTACAGGTTTTAGTTTTCAATTTGATATTGGAGTAACATTGTGGTGAAAAGACACTAGTATCTAATTTAACGTCAAATTATTTTTGGCCAATTTGTTGCAAATTCAGTTTTTAATTTAATACCAGTATACAACAGAAATCTAGTATCACATTTTCAATTTAATAGTCCCATGGAAGCAAAATTTTTATTAAAAATAGATTTAGATGCATAGGTAGTTTTTAGTAATTTAATGATTTTTTTTTTTTTTTAATAGGGGTGGTAACGCCTAAGCTATATGATTAGCTTATCAGGCCCCCTCAGAGCCAAATCTCCCTCCTAATCAACATTACGACCCCGGAAAAAAACCGATTATCGTAATTGACCGGAGCGAGATTTGAACCCCGGACTCCGCACTGATAGCCAAGCGTGCAAGCCACTCGACTACCAGCCAGGCCAAATTACAATGATAATTCTCAAAATTAAATTAAAATTATCGAATGTAATCTCTGGCAACTAAGCCTACGTCTATTCGAATACACTCTCACGATTGTATTTAGCTATTCGTTTCAATTCTGGGATGGTAATGTCAAGACAAGCTTGCCTTATTGCGGTACAAATTTCATCTCTGTTTTTGTGTTTTCTTTTGTATATCTTATTTTTTACCATGCGCTAAAAATAAAAATTGAGGGGTGGGCTATCGAGGACTGTTTCTTCATATGCAGCGCATTGGAAAATGTTCGTTCAGCCACTGACGAACAACTCCTTCGTTGTGGATTAATGCGCCATCTAACTGCAAATATATATTCTGTTACATATTAAGAAGAAGATCTTCAATTGCATCCTAAAATTCTCCATCTAAGAAGTTAACTAAAAGTTCAACATTTAACGAGTTGTTAAAGAAAAACCAATTCCTTTTTAGGAATTTTGATTCTTACAATTTATAACTTAATGAGGATTATCTGTAGCCCAGTATCTACAGTTTTAACCCCATCGATAAACATAATGCTTTTGAGAATATTTATGTTATTAAAAAGATTTGCCTGGGCACAATAATAATAGTGTAATCTTTTATTACGATCGTTTTGCTTCAATGTTTATAAGAACTTCTATTTATAGGGCTTGATTTGTTGACTAACGAAGCATCTTCTGATTTTATCCTTACTAATATCCACTTCAGACGATAACTTTTTAAGATTCATGCGTGGATAGGCTTAATTTGCTTCCAGTATATCATTACTGTCAGGATATCGGTATATTCGATGAGGTTATATTCTGGTGTATTTTAACAACGCGGCCAGTTTCATTAAAAGAACATTTCTAACGGCTGCTTTTCTGTGAGTAATGGGAGCTCTTTCGGAATGTCTTAGGTAAAACTCTGCAGCAACTTCTTTGCTACTACACGCAAAATCAATAAACAACCGAATTATTTCATTTAATTTAAAGTCCATTCCAATTTTACTTTTTTAAATACTAACAATAAGTAGCACTTTTCTTGGTAAATTTGGCATTTTATCACAATTACATTACATTAGACACTAATGTCAAACCTTTAACTTCAATAGTACTCAATAAGTCCATGCAAATTTGGTGGGGCAAGTAGTGCACAGCCTCATGGTATCACATGAAAAGAAGCGGCTGAAAAACAATTGAACGCAATATTACACCAAACAAAGAAATTCTTTATGCAATCCTTATTGGTACTTGTGATATATAGCGACTTTAGTGTGTGCTTTTCAAACTTCATAAAGGAAAATAATTTGTAGCCTATGTCGGAATCGTAGTTCTAGTGCACTTCCGTCAACATATTGAAAAAGGCTAATTAATTTTAAAATGAGAAGTACTATAAACAAGTTTTAAGAAACTTTTGATTCAATAAACAGCAGTTAATAGGAGTATTGGAAGAACTAAGAATACCTTACGGGATAATTTAAATATGTGGTGCCGGTTTCAGATTATCGTATTTCTTCATATCAAATCTTTTAAAAAGTATTATCCATTCATATTCAATGGGTGAAAAAAAACGCAAGGCGTCAAAGGCGTTTATAACAATTTTAACAAGTAGCGCCGTCGGGTGTCTTTGGCAGCGTGACGCCGGCGCCGCCGTGCCGTCTGGATTCCTTGACAGCTTATCGCCGTTGGCGCCGGGCGTCGCTCGGCTTCGAACTGATGAGCGGCGCTAGTATGTTTGAATTGGAATGAGCAACGAAATTTTTTGTTATAGGTTTTCGCCACCCTTTTCTATTCAGATCTATAATTCATACTTTTTCAGCAGGTACTTAGATTATTATTGTTCACGTCTTTTTTCTGCAACAATGATTTTCTGTTGTGAAGAGAGCCGCATTGTTGCATACCCGGGTTGGCCTAGCCACATCTTTAAATAGGGACACAATGTTAACATTTCCGCTTGTATGGAACGATTGCATATATAGCAATAGAAGGCGGAGCTTATTAGTGACTGTGGCAAGTTTTTAGCATAAATTTATGCCCTATTAAAAGGTGTTTACGTTCCGAACCAGTATAATGCTTAAAGTGTTTCAATCTTTGAAAATACTATGCATACGTATGGTATTTTCACACCGGTCATACTAGTTACAACAATAACAACAAAACCCTTTTACACATTCACGACAAAGGCCTTAGATTATCTTTATAGGAAGCATGTGAAATAGAGAGGCATCGGGTTGATGAGGTGGTCATTTTGTTAAATGAACGGTTAGAATATAATAAATTGCATATATTTACTTCTAAATGCTCTAAATGCTTCTTTTTCTTTTTTCTTTTTTTTTTCTGTTTCAATACTTCATCTTTAATTAAATTTATAGTTATTATATTTCTACTTCATTTAAAAATTAATTTAACATAACTTTTATTATTAAATTTCAACTTTTATGTTCATGTTTTTAATTTCACCTGCTGTGTATATGTATTTCTCTTACACAATATACACGAACAGGTTTTAGTCTTTTTTCTTTTTCTCTGAAATGTTTTTCACACTCATTTGGATTGTTTTCGAAGTATTAATCATTGATCTTATTAATTATCATATCACTTGTCTTAATTATACTGAGTATTACTCAATATTACTTTTTCAACTTGTCCAGCCAAAATTTTATTTAAAATTTAACATTAAATCGCAATTTTATAAAAAAAATAATTTTTATGCAATAGTAATAACTATGCGCTATCATTTCATTTCTATTTTATTATATTTTGACTTATAGAAAACCTAAAGATGGCATACGAAAGCCGAAATATGTAGTCTTAAAATATATTGAACACTTTCTGTGAATGTAAGGACGTTTCTCTTCATATACACTTTCACATACCACATTCAATGGATTTCAACGCACAATAATAATGTAATTTATAGTTTACATTATCTGATGCTTCGATATAAAAATAAGCATGAATATAAAAGAAGTGTGAATAGATTTTAGTTAAATGAGTATTGTCTTATTATTTCTCTTTTCACTAACACAAATGTAATGTTAGACTTAATATTACTTTCACAAACACTATAAATTGTATTTGTAATAAACTTGCTTAGACAATAGGGGAGAAAAGGAATATCAGGCTCATTATATTTCGGCTGAACAATGACAATTCGTTGAACGTTTATAAATCTATGCTGCGGCCTAGTGCGTAGGTACATCTACAAGTCCTGACCAGAACGCAATAACGTTCAACTTCTAATGGAATGGATTAAATAAATTATTTTTGCATTTCAACGCAAAAATTATACTGATAAAATTAGTCTATATGCATTGAAGCTATATTTGCCCAAATTTGGATAATCTACAGACACAGGCCCTTCACATACCAAAATAATACGAAAAATGTACCTATCTTAAAGATATAGTGACGATACTAACACCTACATAGTGGAAAGATTAAGCAAGTACTCTATTTCTACCCGGAAACACCTAAAGATATCGATAATTGATGTACTAAAGACCTATTACATTTATTGAGTAGAGTACCTAAGTTAAAAAAAAATAATAGGTTAGTATTCCCTACTGCTACTTATCTTAGTGTAAAGTAAAGTTAAGTTGACTGGAGTAACGACGTTCACCTTTATTACTCTTATTTCTTTTCTTATAGGCAACTTACTCGGAATGTGTGGTTACATAGTTTCAACATGTGTCTTTAACAGAAATTCTAAAGTGGGAAATCGGAAAGTCGGATAAGCTGCAATTGTTCCAACTACAGAAACATTTTCGGGGAATTATAAAAATAAATGAATCTATATTGCAACAAACAGCAAGGCGATACTGAGGGTACTAGTGAACCTCAAGATACAATAAAGACTGGTTTGAGAATGTATTCGAGAACTTATTAAACTGATAGACCACAATAAAGTCGCTTTACTGCGGGTATCCTGACATTCGACAATCGAAGGAAACAAAAAACCAATGAATTAGTAAGAATGGGATTGTTGGCTTCGCATATGCGCCTAGAACCTATTCTAATAGTGTGTGAGAATAGCGCCAGAGCAGGCAAGGAGTTGGGTCAAAGGAAAACACAAAGAACATTAGAGAAATACAATCATATAAATTCATGGAAAATACTTTTATTAAGACAGTTCAAAGAAAAAAGAATGGGTAGTCCTTCCGTAACTCAGTAGGAAGAACGAAATGTAGGATTCATATATAAGCGCAAAATTTGTTCTAGGAGTGTCTTAAACTACAGCGCGAGAGCAGACAAGCAGCTTGATTAGAGTGAAACACAAGGAAGGCTATTAAGAGACCATTCAAAAGGAAGACTGAGGAACTAATGTAGTTCAGTACGAATTAGGAATCATCTTTCTAGCGAAGCAGATCTCTTAACAAGACACGGTATACTGAAAGGGCACGTACAGAACATTGAGATTAATATTGGATATACCACCTGTAGATTGTGTAATGGAATGACAGATACCGCTTACTATTTCTGTGTTGATGCGAGGTTCTGGACCTAAAGAAAAAGACAATTTTTGCAAGTCAAAATGGAATCAGAAGATTACCTCAATCGACCTGCCAGAGATCTGTACACCTTAGTGCGGGGTACTAGGATACTAAAATGGTTGTTATAAGTTAATGGGTAACAGAAATGAGAGGGGGACTCCATGTCCGTAACAACAAAAAAGTTCTTTTTCTTTCTTTACTTTTTGATGATGAGTAAATGAACTGTTTTATTTACTCATGTACTTTTGCATCGAGATAACTAGGAGCTTCTCATAATTAACTTGTAAAAAAAAACTTGAGTGAAGGCAAATTGCTTCCTTTCATTTTAATGATAGAAACGCGAAAAAGAGAAAAGAATAACAGTTTGAAGTTACACATTTCGGTCAAGGCTTCACTATTTTGTAGTTTCCGTTGGTGCCTTGCGGCTATTTTTAATGGCGCATGAATGAAATTATGCTGTAATTACATGTATATGTCCTGGATTCGCAAGTGATACACGGTGATGTAGAACTGTCGGTTTCTACTACATTTCGGATGGGGAAAATTGATCATATTCTAAAAATAACAAATATAGGTCATAGGTCGTCGTATTATTGCAATTGTAGGAAAGGCGCTAAAATACATCTGTTCGGTTGGCAAGTTGACAAGTAAAATGAAACTTTTTGCATCCATTTAATTTACATCAAATATACCCCTTCATTACATAAGGAATATAGGTTTACTTTAAAAATAACGCCCGCACCTCTATGTTTTTTCTGTAGGAATGCAGAGCATGATCATCGCATTAATCATCTATTGCGTAACCTTCATTCTAATTATCAATGTGTACCAAGAGGTCGCAGAATGTCAAGGCTGTTGTTGTATTTAATTTTTTTTTAAATTACTTTATGAACATCTAACTTTGGTTTTCTTAAAGATGGTTGAAGGGAGTAGGATATTTTAGGGCAGATACAATTACTATAACTATAAAATAATAGTTATAAGTACAGATGCAATACTTTACTGCTTGTTTGTACTTTTTTCTGCGCAAAAAAAATGGTTCGAGCTGGAGGAATTTTGTTCCAGGTTTGTTTAGAAATTCTGAATATTTTTTGCTTGTTTAGTCACCAAATTATTGTACAGTTTGTGAATATGAATCAAAACTCGTAAAAGCTCTGGACATTTTACGAATAAATTTTCAAAATCATTTGAAAATTTTCCAAAACATAATGTTTTTTGATTTAAACTATTTTAAAACTCCGGTTTTGCTATGTGCATACATGGAAGAAGAATTAGAGCATTTCCGACGCCGATTTAATACTTAAATACTTCTATTAGAGTTGTTTCTGTCAATTATTTAGATTGTGTTCCACAGTCGGTTTTTCCACAAATAATAAAATCCAGGGGAAGTTACTGTTCATCTTATGTAAAAATAGATTATATATTACGTCTAGTAATTTCATTAGAATTTAACTGTCAATTTAGCACCTAGATGCTATTGTAAAAATATACATGGTTGAAGAAAATTTACTTAAAAAGCCGAAATATTGCAAATGATAGCTGAAAATTACAAAATAACTCCTAAAAATAAGACATAAGTTGTAAATTTGCTGGTTATATAAGAAAATAATACATTTTGCAGTGATTTTGTCTTTTACTTTGTATTACAATTACCTTTTTCTCATAATATTAATGCTTCCTGTGAATTAAATCACTTCACCCCTATTTGTGTCGTGTTTTAAATACTTGTCTTCGTCGCTATGCAACAAGAATTCATTGAAATTATCGGTAAATTCAAAGCTCATGGTATTATCAGAAGATTATATTCTAGTATTACTATAGAAAATGGTGTCGTGTAAAATATAAAGTCTTTTGAAATATACGATGTTATCTTATTAGATTCACAATATATGCTAATTGTAAGTTAACTTTAAGACTTATATACAGGGATTGTTCTATTGTTTAAATAATAATAATTAATAATTAAACTTTCTCATTTTCATGTCTGGTTACTGGATTTCGAATTGTTGTGCAAATAGATCATACTGTTCTTAAAATTGCTCGTTATTATGTATTACCTAAGTAGTAAGCAATGTAAACATGCATACGTTAAAAGTTTAGCTTTATTTTTTTCTTGGGTAAGTTACTTTGCATGTATTTCTTCTCAATTTCTTTCTATGCGTTTTAATTAATCCGCGTAAAAATGCGTAACAACAATGTAATGTATTAAGTTAAAACTGTAAATTATAATGTTACAGAATACAATAATAGAATAACATATTTTTTTCATTATATTTAAATATCTTAAAGGATATTATACTAACTAAAACTTTCAAGGATTTCGATCCAAAGAAAAAACGTTTACTACTTTATATTAAAACTTTGTATGTCAATTTGGACTTTTGGAAAATGCCACAAAATCACACTTTATTCTATTTCTCGATGATTTCCTCTTTCATAACACATACACAGTATTACTGCTTCCAAATATAAATATTAGATAACAAAACTACAATAAAAGTCGCTAGAACGGAAATGAATTAATTATGCAACAAAGGGAACAAATGATTATTGCAACATTTGAGGTCATATGAAGAGCAAGTTATTGATACCAATGTGACTATGCGTAATGATCATGATAATGACATCACCAAAATAGCAAAAAAAGACAAATTTATGTAGTATGAAATGAGGTGGTACTGCTCAAATTTGTCTTTTAAATTCTCAATTCAAATGTATGGTATTTAGAGTTACAGTCGCGAGCAAATGTTATAGGCACCCTAAATTTTGGGCGAATATTACAGTAAGAAATGAGAAAATAAAAACTTGTAGGTAATACATTATAAATATGTAATATTTAAGGGATCTTATTAATTTGTTGCAATTAGAGTGTTTTTAGTACAGCTATAATACTGTTTAGATGGGAGGGGGAAGTGACATCTCGAAGACTTGAAAATTATAAAAAAAAATAATACATTTACAAAAGGTATCTATAAAGACTACGATTATATAAACGTTAAAATAACTGCCACAAAAAAATGCAAGAAACATGAAACCCATTAGTTTTGTCAAAGGTGCCTATAACATTTGCTCGCGACTGTATTTAGGAATTTAAAATAAGTATTAGTCTTAATGGAAATCTTTGATAATTTCAAAAACATGACTAGTATTTACAACACCAGCTACATTTATTTTAAAACCTACAATGTACTGTCTCGCACTAAAGCGGAGACATTGCAGATTAAAAATTTATTTTTATGTATATTCTTGAATGTATTTGCAAATAGTTTCATTTGCATAGAATTTGCATTTCTCTCTAAACCACAATTTACGGCAATAGAATCTACTCAATCAACTTTCGAGATGAGGTGGTACTACAGAAATTATGCAAAGTTTGCTTTACATAACGCCAGTTGAGTAAAGGGTTGTCCATAAGGAATATATTCAAGTCATAATTAAGTGTGGATATTTCATTAACTCTTGCAGACAACTTAATTTCATTGTATAAGCCTTCTAATTATATCCGACGGAATATAAACATACTAGATGTTCCATTTGAAAAAAAATGGGTCTTGCACTTTTGTGATCTTCGTAATTCCAATGTATTTTAGAAAGCATTCTGACTAGATTAATAGAACTGTTTTGCATTTACTGTTTTACCTGAAGGTGAATTACCATAGATTTATCAGAGACTAGAAGTTAACAAGGAAGATATTGGTTTTTTAAAACAGCATGCGATTTTCTTTTTTCGAAAATGTTCGAACATTTAAAAATTTGAAAAAATAAAAAAAAAATCGTAACGCACTGACAAAACCGAACATCCTGCAAGACAATTTTTAGTTATCGAGCAGTTGATTTTAGTTAACTTTTACTCAAAATATTTTTCGATTAAATGATTGCTTGAGTAGAGTACTACATCCATTAGACAGTGATCGCGTGTGATAACGTGATGGGATTACCATACGTCATTCTATTATCGCAAATGGTTGTAGCTATCGGTATATCTAAATGTTAAATTTTTGGCTTTGCTTTTGTAGCTAATTTTTTTTTTACTTTCTGTGCAGAAACCAAAACTTGTGTTTTCTTCTGAATATAGATATGTTATAATGTTTAAAAAATATTATACAGCTTTTAAGTAGTTATACATTTCTATATAGCAGGGTTTGTATTTCTCATTACATCTATAAATAAAAATTGTTTTGTTTCTAATTATAAGTAACATGCAATGGTCATACACTATAAAATTCTCCACGACGGTCACATGCATACATATATGCTACTATATCAGGTTGTTATAGTTATGAAGCACAGCGCCAGAGATGTTAAACATTTACGTGTATAAAAAGAAATTATGGTAGCATGGGTATATGAAACGAATGTTTAAAATTTCGAATTAACAATGTGTGGTAGCTGTTTGCGTTTCCTTTGTATAAAATAATTTTAATTTAATTAAATTTAAGTACACTCATTTAGTTGATTTTCAAATAGCAATATTTACAACACTTCGTAGTTGTAATAACACAAAAAAAAATGGGAAATGGGTAAGTGCATCTATAGACTATAGGAGTATTTCTAAATTGCGCATCATAACGGAATATTAACGGAATTTAATTGAAATGAGAACAGGAACTGCATTAACCAAGAATATCGCATAAACTATATAGGAGCGCCTATAGTAATAAATACACTATTACACATGTTTTACTGCTATATATGGCGTGACTTTGTAGAAATCGTTATGCATTTGTTTTACTTTCATGCTTGGTTACTCTACTAGACGAGTAAGAAGAGACTGCTGCATGACTTTTGGAGGTCGTTCATGCATACCTTGACGTTGAATTTGACATTCAAATTATGGGTTGACATAATTTACGCTCAAGATTTTAGTAACTTAGAATATGCAATATACTATTTATCCCATACAAAAGCATCGGGCTTTATGGCATTATTTATATTACTTCATAATGTGCATTACTATGATTTTTTTTTATATTTTTAATAATAATTAATTCGTGTGTGAATTCGTTTTCGATATTGGCAGATTTCGATAACAACAGAAATTCTTCAAACGTAAGAAGGAAAGCATTATTATTTCCCACAATATTTTTGATCTGATGTGAAATTTATTTTTTGCACATTTCACATTGCAAAATATCAAGGATGTTCCATAAACTTCTAATTGAAATGAGCTCATTTATTTAGAAATTATTTGACCATTGATATCAAAGTGCAATTGCATGTAAATGTTTTTATTTATATTTAGGATATATACCGGCACATTTGCATGAATATAAACGCAAGTAAGCTCTATGATTATAGTTATCAATTTATATGTAAAACAATGGTGCAATAAAACTTTAGATGCAGCATTACAAGATGTGCACAAGAAATGATGGTAATTCAAAATCTCTGGAAAGGTCTTCGGTAATTTTTGGGTTAATTCGTCGATCAATCACTTTGATGACTCATTTGATCCTTTTCAAATAACAACCCACAACAACACTTTTTAAACAAACAATAACCAAAATGCATAGATACATTGTAGTAAAGCGATGGAGTGACACATTTAAATATGCAAGTGTGAAGGATAAAATTATGAATCTAGGCTCGTCAGGATATTCCTTCGGGATTATGTCGAATTTGCGTTCGTGTATTTATAAAAACGTCAATAATCACCGATTGTATGTGCTTAAATACCTCTTTGGCTCTATGTGCTGCGCCTGGTCTGGTTATGAGAGCTGTGCCGTTACAAATAACGGCAGTGTCTTCGACAAAAACGCACTCAGGCAATGTTTCATCAGGTGGCAGCTCGATAACATCCAACCCCAATTCTCTCAATAACCTAACATAAGCTTCGTGCTGTTTCTTCGCCTCTTCTAATTCTATTTCACCTCTTGTACGCAGAGATAACGGGATTCTGCATACGATTGCGTGCGTGTAACGAAAAGCCGCCATGTTATCGACAGCGCGACGCAGAGCTAACTGCTTTTGTCGCTTCGTCGGTTGAACTTCCACATTAGACGCCGGCATCTTATTAGAAGCACAGGATTAGATGCAACCTGTTCGCCGCTTTTCGTGAGCGCTCGTTATGAGGTCGTGCGTCGTTGCCAACTGTATCTGGAACAGAATAAACGTGGTTTGTCCTGGATGATCTTTACATGGATTACGCTGCATCGGCTCTCAATTAGACAAATAAATCTGTTAAACTGTTGATCGTTTGGATTAAGTTAAGTATATTTGTCAGTAAAACTGAAGACATATAGTTGCGATCTGCCATTTATGCATTTTATGAAGCAAAACACTGCAAATGTTATTCATATTTAATGTGGTTGTAAATTTATATTTAGTATCAAAGGTACCTTTTTGAGTAATTTTACAGTAAAATGCATGTTTTTTTTTTTGTCAGGGCAATTATTTTCATTATTTATAAGGCTAATGCTACCAGAAACTGTAATTTTTTTTTAGGAATGTTACAATTAGAAGCTGTGATTATAACAAACAAATTTTGGAATATTACCGAAAATTTAAGGTAACTGAAGTATTACCTCAAATATTATGTAAAAAATACTGTTAAAAAGGTTTTTAAAAGTTCTAGTCAAATAAGCATGGTAAAATAGGTCACCGAAGCAATTTATTCTACATTCCTTTGTTTTACAGAAAATTATTCGATTCGGAAGAACAGAACTATACCTCTATCTTCAGTCATAGTATGCTCTCTATTGTTCTAGAGAATTTTCATTTATAAAATTCAAAAGAAAAACATTATACCAAAAAGTCACAAAATGTTACTAATCGTGGGTGCTTATATGTTGCACCCATGATTTCGAAAAGAATAAAATCGAATTGTAACCATTAGTAAGTCCGTTATACCTGTTTAAGTTTTCAGCGTGAGAACTGATGATGTGTTTAAGCGCTATAAGTGATCTAACTATAGTATTGAATTTTTTGGCCGTTAAAAATATTTAAAAAAAATGACGCCATTGCAACAGTCGGAAGGTGTGGATTGCTATAATACCACTGCGTTTTGATAACTCAACTCACTCTTAACTCTATGTCAAAGTGATTTTTTTATGATGATTTTTCGTCCATAACAATTAAAACAACAATAAAAATACTGGTAAATGTGTCTTTAAACTGTGAGATGAATAACAAGCTGTCTTAGAATGAACCTCTTGCAGCTGACCAGGCTAAAAAATATAAAAAGGCATTCATTATGCCTATTATAACTTTTATAACTTATAACTGTAATTAATAAATAATGGGGGAAACACACAAAACAAAAATCTGTTATGATCAGTAGTATGTAATAGTAAGTTTATATTGTTATCTACACATTGGGAATGTCAATCATCACAATCACCAAAAAGAGCTGTATGTAACCAACTAGATCTCATAAATCTTAAGTACGTTTTAATTAGAAAATAGCAAGTACAACATATGGGTACAGGTAAATTGCCTCCTTAGATAAAGGGCATTTATCAATAATCGTTAAATTGCCTCCCACAATTTTTAAGTACCTGATATACATGTGTAAATTGGGTCTCGGTTGATGAATAATAAAACAATAATTGTTAGAGCTTACGATTACAAAGATTTACAAAGTTGGGAGGCAGTTTACCTATTTATGAGACCAATTAAGTCCGACTCTTTGTCCTACTACCTGTGGGGAGGCAATTTACCAACACACCAACATATGCACTAGAAAAATTAATTCTAGGGTTATTAGTATACGAAACGCATTTACCACATCTATGTTTATTCAGTAACACAGTGTTTTTTTTTTTTTTAGTTTTGGACGTTTTTCCATGCACTACTATTACCGTATAACGGAAACAAAATAATAATAAATATTCTAATTTACAGTTCCAGTAAGAATAACTAGAAAGAAGTGGTTGGTGAAAATGTTAGTAATCACGTCTATGTTTAGTTCTATTTAAGTTCTAAGTAAAGCTAGAAAGTATTTGGTGAAGCATAATGAAAAGAATTACACACTGAAAATAAAAATTATTAGAGTATTACATACCTATCTTTATTTAACTTTGCTGTTTTTATTCTATGTATGATAGAGACTAAAATAATATGACATATTTAAGAGTTTAATTAAATTCCTCTTAATCATTACAGTTATTAGCAGAAATACATTAAATTGTTAATATGATATATTATTGATTACATCCAGTATTTTTAGGATTTTTTTACAAAAAAGTATAAAATAAAAAGAATCGATTATGCAGTAAACATATATGCAGTATATATTATAAATGTATTCCTCAATAAATTAAGTATATATACGAATTTGTCCTATTATGCTTTCGGTCAACAAGTACAACTGATGATCTTAGGTAAGGTGAAATGCAGCGCATGCTAAAATTCTCCAATTGTTACACATAATCTTAATTTAATCTAAAAATAGATAATAATGTAGTAGTTTTTATTTAATACTTTCCATTTCTGTAAATTTGCACCACAAATATAACAAACTTACCTCTTATTTTTAGTGTAAAATTTTCGGAAAAAAAATTGTATTGCGGTATAGAGCAAGGAATCGTTAATAGACTTCAAGAACCTGCAAATTGTTGAATTAAACGAAATTTTCAATCAAATTATATATTGTTTAGACATTTAAATTTTATTGTTTTTTCAGTTGGGCACCCAAATTAATGCATTGCTGCTGTAGGTTACTATTTCTTAGCTAAGTCAACATTTAATACAGTGCCACACCATATATTTTGTCCGTCGAGGGCAAATAAAAATTTGTGGTCCTCCACATTTATATCTAAAATGTGTAAAAAAGGCTTTAATTCTATGTTCCTTCAGCCTTAATCTCTAGAATTTTATGGAATTCTTTTAATATATAAATTTCCTGATTTGGTTCCTTCCTATATTTAGTCTGAGCTCAAGTTATAATCTGTTAGTCCGTTTAATTTGTTTAATTTAATTTAACTTTTTTAATATGTTGTTTGTGCAGATTATTGTACTTTGTTATTTACTATTTTAACTTAGTATTTGTGCAATTCAATTATTTTAAAGTTTGACCTTCTTAATATTTTTTGACTATTCTTACTGATTTAAAGATTGTAAGTATTTCAATTTAATAATTTGTTTTTTGTTAACTTTATTTAAATATCTCTTTAAGTATACTTAACTGGTAATTCATTTTATTATAATTTAGATTCATATTAACTTTGATTGAATTGTACTGTCACTTCATTATTACTTTTTACACTTTCAATTTCAAGTTTTATTTTAATTTAAATTAAACATAATATTTCACAAATTATACAACTTATTTCTTCGATTGTTTCTTAGCTCGCCTGAGGATGTCCTCTTATGGACGAAACCAGTCGCTTGTTTTTAATTTTTAATTAAAGAATCTGTGAGGAACTAGACCTGTTGTTTTCCTTACCATGTGATTGTAATTATGTACTCACTCGGATTCTATTTTAATTCTAAATTTTTAAATAATATATATTTTTAATATCAACAGTGAAAAATAGCAAATCATCAGTGATTGTTCGGTTTAAAGTAAGAAAAATATTTCGATTCTTGTGTGTGAAAATATAGTTAGGAAATGAATCTCCATTTACCGCTAAATCAGTAACATGGTAAAAAGTCAGTTTTCCAAGTTTATATAATGCATTTCCATTCACTAATTTTATTGGTTATTTCTGTCAAAATTGAGAGTTTTAATATACTGCATGTGAACTCTTCTATAGTATTTATTCTTATGGTAATTATAGGCACCGTTTGATATATACCACCTAAAAAAAGTCAACTGCGGTAAATATCCTGTGAGTTAATAGGGAAATTACTACACTGTAGAAGGATTAATTGTATAAGTTCTCTGAATGAATCTTCAACAACGCGGGCATTAATAAAAACAAAAAAAGGCAAATTTCTTAGAATTAAATATTGCTGAAGTACAAAGATCTATTAATACTAATCCATGTAAGCTTTGGTTATTTGTTCAAAGGAAACGTGACTGTTCTCACATTCCTGGTTTATCTAATATTTATTGGGATGAGATCATCTTTGGTAGTCCACTCACAAGAGACAGTCCATGGATTCGCAAGGTATTTTAATAGTGCGTTAAGCCTGACGTGTTGGTTTGGTTTATTTTATTAGGTTCCCTGCATAACAGCATCGCAAATTTATAATGTTATTAAATAATTAAAGAAGAAAATGATGTTCGGTCTAAAGGGAACACCAATTTCTTTGATTTGATGTGTATCTGTTTTAGCCCCACCATTGGCATTGTATTTAATTTGTCGTTAAGAAATATCGCGTTTTTTTCAGTTTGGAAGATTTCTCACTCAACATTAAGCAGATTCGAACACTTCCGATAATGTCTTTCCGCTGAATATTGTTTCCTTATAACTATAACTTGGAAATTTTGATCGTTTTTGAATGATGTCGGTTTGCTTAGAAGATTTTCCTTAATAATATGTTATTTATTATTAAAAAAAAAACATTTGAAGGGCCGAAACGGCCGAATGATGTGCTGAGATCAACTTTTAGAATACATTGATCTCTATGTTCCTTTCTCAGAAACGAATAAATATTTTTAAGTCATTTTGTTTTATTTTATGAATTAATGAATGAATTAAATGAAGGGTGATTCCGGAGGGTTATTTAAAATTTTTATTGACAAAATGAAAGCTGCAAAAAAATCTGCAAATTTTTACTTAAACATTTTTTTTATTCTGGTTTTAGGTGTCTTTTTCAAGAAACCTCATGGAAGAACGTTTATTTAGTAGCGTTTGAATTATATAAAAAAATCAGCACGATTCGTTCACTTATTCTTGAGAAAAAAAGGAGCACGAGTGTGCGAAGGCACTATTTACACTACTAGAATAAACGAATTTTGACGAGTATTTGTATTTCCTTAGAAACGATCCAAAATGCAAACGACCTATGTGGGCATTGGTGATTGATCGTTTTCTTAGAATGATCTATGTTCTAATCATCAAGTAACTGCGTTCCAAATCCCTGATTGCTAATTTGTTTGTTGTAATTGATGCGGTATTTTCAAAAATTAATTTAAGGCACTGCCCGAAGTGTTCAAAATATTTGATTATGGAAGATTTTAGTTTTATAAAAAAATGCTTTTTTGATCTTCGAACTACTCGAAGCCCGTTAAAAGCTTAGTCATCGGCAATCATTACCAATTATCAACCCATTTCACTATTAACAGTTTGGCAACGATATTTATAATTTTACTATATACTACAATACCTTCATGGAAAAACAATATTTCGTCGCACCAGCGTACTTTCATGGACAGACGGTTATCAATTACTAATATAGAACCGTTTGTGCAGTCCGCGTCAATTATTATATATAATTATAACTCTATTTTAACGAATATCTCTAAAGCGACATGACGACAGAATAAGTCACTCACACCTTTGATTAAGAAACTGAATTACCACGGTGTCATCTGGGGATTGGGAGTACCTACCAGGCGGGTGGTGGATAGGAGAAAGACTATCTTTCAGAGTTCGCTCAAGACGAGATGGTTAGTGGCGTCTATAACTTCGCCCTATCTGCTTAAAACCGGAGCAGGGTGAATTAAGACCGTTGCCGTGAACCATTCCCCCCTCGCCTGAGCTGTTGTGTCGTGGCTAAGGGCTTGCATAGGGTTCTACAACGATGCCAGTTGTTGCTTTCGTCTACCGAAAGCCCAACTGTTAAACCAGGCCCCGAAAGGCATGAAGGGTCTTGGCTTAACTTCACGGACCGAGAAGAGACCACCTCAACAAAAACCTAAACCTTTTCTTTCCTAGCTACTCTTGGGATTAGCCATGGAGGAAGGAACAGGGACTGGAGCGGGACCTCCATAATAAGCCTTCCACTTCCAAAGTGAGAATACCTCACAAGGAAGGAACAAAGGGGGGAGCAAAACGATTGCAGCAGATTGGGGAACAGGATGGCATGCATCCCCTCTAAAATTGCGTAACACTGTGCAACTCAAGGGCGTTGCACCTAGGAGCACGTGAAATCGAAGAGGGAGACTTACCTAACTTGGGGCTTTCTGATATTCTACACTTTCTGAAAGGAATAGAATTGGAATGCCAGCTGTAAGACAGCAAGAACAGCGGACACAATAGATTTTAGGACGCGGTGTAATATCACTTTGCAATATATATACATATATACATACATACAGGGTGTCAGTAATTCTTTGAAATATTTATCAAAAATTCTCGGTACTAGAATACATTATGTGACCTACACCGGATTTCAATCAACGTAAGCTATTGATTTATTCTTTATAGTTCACACTTATTTATGAATTACCTGCTAAGGAATATTGTTGACTCAAAATTATTGCAGGCGATTTAACATGAACGTTTGTCAATGCAGGAGGCTATTAAGGTGGGGGATGCCATTTGAAAAAAACAACCATGTAAGTTTTGATACCAATGTGCTGTGATAAATGGTGCTGCTAATATCCGATAAAATTGAGATCCGGATCTACTATCTAAAATCTATTATCCGGTTCCCGGATGCGGATCCACTATCCGGTTTTCGGAACCGAATCTACTATCCGGATCTGAGGTTTCGGATAGTGGACTCGGTTCCGAGATTTTGGATAGCGCATGCGGATCTGAGATTTCGAATAGTGAAATCCGGATCTGCGGTTTCGGATAGCGGATCCGGATAACATTGAAATCCGGATATCCGGATAGTAAATTATCCTGATCCAAAATTATTCGGATCCGGATAACAGCTCTAGTTTGCAACACTGATCAAAAAATGGGTCCTCAAACAATGAAAAGAAATCATTGTTCACGTGAAATAATGCATTAAAATTGGTCTAAAGAACGAGTTAAACAAATCAATGAAAAATATTTTATTAAATGATGACTTTATTGAGTAATAAATAATTTATTGTATTACTGAAACTAAAATCATTGAATATGAAATGGTAACTTGATTGCCTCAATGAAATATGTTACTATTGTAACGAATACCGGTTTTAACAACTTTATTTGTTTTACTGAATCACCGCCGATTTTCTCTAACGTGGTTCATTATGAGCTATGCATACCACCTCAAGATTGTTTTTGGCTTATTTTATGTCAACGCGCATTTTTTCGGCGGACTCTTGCATTTTTAGAACTTCTATTCAAAATTTATCTGGGGTGTACGAAAACTGAAGTAATTACGCAACTACAATTTTTGAGCTGGCTATATAAAATGATACACATACATAAATAAATATAAGTGTATTATTATATTTAATCCAGTACACTATCTCTATATTCTGTCATTTTTGTTTCAGCTTTGGGTTGCATCTAACTCTAGATAGTATTCGCTCTCGTGTAATATTATGGCTTACATTTTTACGAAGTACTAAACATGACAGTTCATTTTATTCTATTTACATAGCAATATGGAAGAATAATGAACTTCTTACATCTGAGTTTCATTCACAAATTTGATAGAAATCACACAATTCAGCTTTAAAATGCGTGATGACTTCTGGCATACTGCGCTTGGATTTTCATCAAGTTCCCTGGGTTTTATAGCTACGTCCTTAATTGGGTAAACGTGCTTAGTGATTTATAATAAATATCCTTTTTCCAGATACTTATTTCCTCTAGTATCAGGCAAGATTTTAATGTTGGATCATTATCTTTCAATATCTGCCTTAATGATGTGTGTGACTGTATTACTAACGGAGTTAGTGAAGAATGCTTCGATCATTAGTTGAGTACGTATCATGTTCGATGGCATACTGTCGCAAGTGACCGATTTCGGCAGGTTTGGCCACACAGATATGCTATATAGTGACTGATAGTAACCCTGGCGTCTCCTTCCACAACAATGCACAAGGATGGTAGCTCCAGAAAAGTTTCTGAAGTCAATGACGAGGCAGGAGGCCAATGCTCCAGTGATACCATACTTGCGACCGTTTGACTGGTTGTGTTGCCTTGTTGTGGTTTCAGTTTGGTGAGCTTTCAGCCATCAAGTTAACGCTCCATATGTTATGGTCGGGCATACTCCCACCAGATAAAGCCAATGATACTTGCTTTGGAGATAGCTTCCAACCTTCTTCGCATATGCTTCGGATTCCATAAGGATACACTTGCCTTACTTAGATTACTTGAGTAATCTTTTCCAGAACGGATTCCAGATCCTATATATAGGTTTTCTTAGTACACCAGTTGCAAATATTATTAATCAGATATTAGAAAACTGGGGAAATTTACTAGTTGAATTGTCGCAATGATTTTTGAATTTCGTAGTACAATCTGAGATAGTTTGCTCAAAAACAGCAATTGTTTTTGTTGGTTTTCATAACCTACATACGCCTCTGGACTCGTGCTTATCTCAAGAAATGCATGGTACGTACTTTTCTTTCGCGTTTTTGATTTACTATTTTACTACCCCGACATTTAAGTGCCTTAATTATTTTTAATATGTAGGTATTTTATCTTATTTGTACACTGTTAAACAATTAAACGTTATCTTCTTTGGGATTTCTTTTCCGTACTTGTGCTCAATTCTTTTTCTCGTGCTTAAAACGAAATTAATTTTATTATTAAACATTTTAAAACCTTTGAGAGAAATAACTCCATTCTAAAAATTTAGTCAAGATTAAGTAATTAATTAATTATAAAAAAGTAATATTTCATGTTTTTTTGTTTTGTTTACAGTTACAATATAATTTGAAAAGCCTAAGTGCGTTTTGGTGAAACGTTACATAAATATTTTTTTTATTATCGAATTGAAGTTTTTTTAAATTGCCGCTAATACCACGAAACACGAAAAAAGGATTGAATTAAACGTTGTGATTAATATTAAACATTATATGAAGTGTATACAAGTCAAAGTATATTTTCTTTTCTTTGCTATTCAAAAACGTTTTCAGTTACGTTGAATAAATAAATAAAATATAACAAAGATTATTTAAAAAAATATCAATTTATTTTTCACAATTACAATATCATAATTATAAATAGTTATCTTAAAATAAATAATAATATTATTACTATTATTTTACACACCATATTATTTGAAATTGGCGAACTATGTGACTCCATTTTTGAAGGAATTATATTTTCGAGAACATTTTCCGTTTCCGTTTCAATGGGCGTTGTTATGTCTTCTGTCATTTCTGCAGATTGATAAATATATTTAAACATTAACATACTGAAGGAAAATAATACCAATGCCAACTTACCTATTCCTTGTGTAGTAAACTTGATAATTGGATTGGCTTTGGACCATCCGTAACGATTTCGAGATAAAACCAGGGCTTCGTACGTGGATCCCTGTTTTAATCCTTTGATTGTATACATTTTGGAGTAAGTATATCCAGTATTACTTTTATATTCAGTTGGTATGGTTAGTTTAGTCCACTCTGGTCTACGCAGGCCCGGATAAGATTTATGAGGCCTAAACCACAGACTATACTCTATGACTGGTGTGAAGCTGTCGACTTCCCATATTAACGTATACGAGTCTTGGGCATTAATATTCTTATCGTCAGTAGCCTTAAATTCTGCTGGATTTGGGACACCTATAAGATGTTGTATTCAACTTAGTTTTAACCAACTGAAGAATGTCATCCATACCGGATAGTTGAAACTCTAGAGTCTCTTCTCCAATATCGTTCACGGCTCTACAAGTGTAGATGCCAAAATCACTCTTCTGAACATTCTTAATGATGAGGCTATACTTTTCATCATCTCCTAAAAACAACACTCGGTTATCGTAAGTGACTGGGTTATCACCTTTGTACCATATTATTTCGCTTGTTGGATCTGAAGTGACGCCACAATCTAGTTGAGTTCTAAATCCTGGAGCTGTGTGGATCCATGATTTCATTGTTGTTAGTTCAGGAGGGTCTAAAATAAACGATTTGTTATTATCGACTTGTGTTTGAGCAAATTTTTATTCGCTATTAAGAACCCATGATCAATACCCATCGCTTTGTTTTCAGAATTACATTTAAAAATGTATATTGGTTTACTGTTCTGAGAGATGTCATATAAACTAGCAATTGGCGTAACGTAACACTGAAGTACTGTCCGTGTTTGTCAATAATTTATTTATAAAGTTTGCCGTTAAATTTACAGATAACTGTGTTACGTTGTTCACGTTACAATATCAGAATGTGTATTGTTCTGGTGCTGTAAGCGGAACATCAAACTAGATTAAAGTTTTCACTGTCGGATGTTCGCAGCCGTACACGCTTCGTTACTTCGTTCACAGTTTTAGTATTTTATTTGACGGGACAGGATATTTTCATTTTCAATTTATCTTTGTATATATCTAATTAAATAGATGTGGTAGATTAGAGCAAGTTGATTATTAAATTACAAACGCTGTAAACAGAAAAATGACGGATTTATTTGAAAATAACGAGTTAAAGTGTTTAAATTAAGATAGAAAATATACTTGCAGTATATTTATCATATCTCAATAAAAGAATTGATCGTTTTTTTGGAAAATTAAAAAAAAAACGCAACCCTTTATTTTGATTATATGATAATTAATGAAATGCCCGAATGTGCAGGGTGGTATATCTAAATGTCATAACGTCATTGTTTTTTTTTTTTAATGAACACTCATGTATATTTTGTATGAACTCAGAGCTCATATTTAATTTTGTGAAGGTGTACCTATTTGTCGCAGTGACAGTATAAATGCTTCTCACCTAAATAAACTTTCAAGAAAAAATGATCAAGTACTGAAACATTAATATAAAATCACAAAAATATAGAAAAATAAGCAAATCAATATAATTAAACATACAATAAACCGTGCCAAGTACATAAAAAATAATTAGAACATCGGATTTTCGATGTAACCGTCATTTTGTCTAACGCACATTTGTAGGCAGATGTATTGAAATTCAGCAGAATTAACTACATTATGCGCAAAATGAGGTGCTGCTGCATCATGTTGAAGCCACATTTACCTTCTTATATCAAGGGATACATCATCCAACAACTCCGTAAATTCATTGTTAACAGATTGTAGATAATGCACATTAGGTTTCCTTTCAGCGTTTAGATGTTTTTGACTGTACACACGTGAAACCAGAAAATAGTTTGTTATATTCTCCCAGCACAGACACCACACTAACTAATTCTTCTTTCGAAAACATTATTTTCTACAAATAATTTAATTACACTAAAACAGTGCAAGCGACACAATTTTTAGAAAATCTAGATATATTGGAAATGAATGAGTTTAACGTTAAAGTATGTGTATCTTATTATTATTTTTAAACTAGCTGGCGCTTTTAATAATTCAAGAATATTGGGGCTATTTTATTTAATAAAGAAAATTGAAGGCTGTGCCAAGGTTACGAAATACTCTGTATAAATCCTGATAATTTTGCGTTATAGAAAAATTATAATCCTACAACAATTTCTAAAAACTTTTTTGCTATCTGTTACTGTTTAGGAGTTATTAATTATTAACTAAGTGTTTTTTTTCCTCATCGAAAACGCATCTCCTTTCATTTTAATTTATCCTTACGTAAATCCTGTCTCCATTTGTGACGTTTCAAATTGCGTCATTTTCTTCCGGAGCCTATCTAAAACGCAAAGTGAGGCCCTAGTACACTGAGAAATTGACATATTCTCGCAACTTCTCACGAAGTCAACATTTAGCTCTACCAAATTTATTTCTTATCTGTTACTCATATGTGCGTTAATTGATTTGATGATATTTTCTTCTTTTAATTCTTATTCTTTATACCCAAATAATTGTAGTGTGTCGAAAAATAAAATGTCAGCAAAAAAAAAGAAGCAATAACCTCACCACACCTACACAAATCAGCCTGTCTGTTCCGTCGCCGTATCAAAAATAAAAATGTATGGCTTTTGGACTTTTCCAAAAAATCAATATATAACTTTTATCAAATTCATGTCTTATTTTAATGATGTGCATGTATTATATTATACAGGATGACATAGAAAAAACTACAATGCATAGCACCACGAGATAGAGGAACGAAAAATAACAAAAAAAATTCCTATACACTAATATCCGATTGCTTTTTTTTTTTCAAGTTACATACTGTTTTTTATATTGTTCTTGTATTTTAGTATTACCTAGGAAATAAAAAAATTTTAAGGTAGGCTGTGAGTTCATGAAGCAAAACATTTGGTAAATGTCAAACCAATATTCACCTAGTGTCTTGAAAGTTTTATTTCAAAATGGTGCGTTATACTTTCGTAGAATACAGGACCATGATCATGTGTTACGGCGAAGCTCGTTCAAATTCTTCCGAAGCTCAACGGATCTATCGAGAGAGATACCCATTAAGGCAAGTTCCTAATGTTAGGACATTTATTGACGTACATAGGCGTTTGGGAGAAGATGGTTGCTTTAAAAAACCGAAATTTGATTCTGGAATTAACAGAATTCGTCGTACTGTTGCAAATGAAGAAGCTATTTTGTAAATAGTAGAAGAAAATCCTAGAATAAGCACCAGAATAATAAGTGCAGCTATACCGCAAGTCAATCGTGAATCTGTCAGGGAAGTCCTCAATGAACAACTTCTTCATCCATTTCATTTACAAAAAATCCATCACCTATTGGACCAGGATTTCCTACCGAGTTTACAATATTGCGAGTGGTTGCAAAATAAAGGGCAAAACTTTCTGTCATTAACTTTGTTTACCAATGAAGCAGGTTTTAGTCGCGATGGCATTTTGAATATTCACAATATGCATTATTGGAGCGATGAAAACCCCCATCAGAAGGTAATACGGAATCACCAGTATGGGTTTTCCATTAATGTGTGGGCAGGTATAATCAACAATTATCTAATTGGCTCATTTCGAATGCCCAGACGATTAAAAAATTTGGAAATAGGTGGATTGGTCGTGGGGGACCTATACCGTGGCCAGCTCGTAGTCCCGACCTACATTCCCTCGATTTTTCATTTTGGGGATTTATGAAAAGTGAAGTGTATGCCGCAGAACTAAATAGTGAAGAACAATTATGGACCAGAATTGTGGAGTCTGCTGACAGATTTCGTAATACTGCTAACATATTTAAAAGATGCCGTCAGTCATTAACACGAAGATTGGAAATGTGTATTCAGGAACAAGGTCACCAATTTGAACACCTTATGCAGAGCTAATATGTATCTTATATTTTTGAATGTTGTTTTGTTTCATGAAAGCCTTTTAAGTTCAACAGCTTGGAACTTGAAAACAAAAAGCATATTAGTGTATAGGAACTTTTTTTGTTATTTCTTGGTCCTCTATCACATGTTGCTATGCATTGTAGTTTTTTCTATGTCACTCTGTATACCTAATTTGTGACATAGATGAAATAAATCTAGAGTATCAAATGATTGTTGATTAATTTAAATACAAAAATAATTTCTAATATGATTCCATTTTGAACTTAGGTAATTGAAAAAAAAATGCCTTCATGTTTACGCATGACGGTCCTTACTTAGGTATGCAGACGATACGGTGTTACAGGGCCCTACCCTAGATGGCCTCAACAGCTCTGCTTTAAAAGGCCCAGCCTCACAAAAAGTGTTTATTTGTAGTGCAAAATAAATTACTGTGAATATATTAAAAAGGGCTTTATTTAAATTGCTTTTGTACTTTTTGAAAAAATAGACCGCGAACGCAGCGCAGCTATAAACGCGCTTGTAAGTCTCCTAAATACATTTTGTATGTTTTAAACGGTCACGATTTTCTTGTTACTTAATCAGGTTTAGACACTGTTTTATCTTTCTAATAATAACCTTTTACACTTGTAGTAATAGTTAATCAAAAAATTTAGTAATGCGAACGGGAAAGTACATACTTCGACTACTGATTTTGTCTAGGTATATTCTTTTTAAAATTGTAAAGAAGTTGCTGTATTCTTATATCACACTAGTAAAGACTTGGAGACGGTACTCTACTTATATGTAATTTTTTACTTACACGTTATTTTCAATTTTATTTCCTTAACAGCAGGTTCGCCCACGCCGTTGGTTGCTACGCACGCATAGGTTCCCGCCAAATGTCGATCCGTGGCCGAGAAAGAGAGAACATTACGATTGTTTATAAGTTTCAAATCTCTGCCCTGCAGCATTAAAATATTTCTTGTTTAATACTTAATTAACCTTAATGTATCAATCGCAACTTACGTTTCTCCTCCAGGTTATTATTGGCGTTGGAACTCCTTTACCATTGCAAGTTATCTGGACTTCTTCACCAAGTTTCACCTCTAGGTAACCCGCGTCAGGAATGGATTCAATTGATGGAGGATCTGCATGTAAAATTTTAGGAATTCAGCACGTATGTTTAGAGTTTTATGCGTGGCTATATACAGATATTTTTATTTTATTCTTTCATTTTGTGATAGATAAGCACAGTGGCGGCGCGTGACAATATTGAGTAGTGGGGCCAGTTTCCGTTCAACTGAAAATTATTCAGATGTTTTTGTGATTTTATATCGGCGAAAACATAACACAACACAGAGCACATGAGTTATTTAATCGTCGAGTAAAATATAATGGATATTTTATGCACAACCCCACGTATTTCTTACAAAGAAAGGAAAACACAATTTTTATTTTCTTTGTTTCTTCACCTAATCAAATGACTTGTTTTTTTTTTTTACTTAAAACACTAATATGATGTATTTATCAGGAATAACTCCCTTGTTATATTTATTATTTCATTTTCATAATTTGTACCCTAAGGAAGATATGAATGGTGGTTCATTTTGATTTGAAATACTATAGTTATTAATTTGCGATGTCATCCTAGAATAATACTACATTTTATTATTATAATAAATAAATATTAGATATTTCTGAACCCAATTTTTATTGCGAGGAAGTGCTAAACCGAAGTCCATATGCGACGGTTCTCTACATATGTTTCTACTTTCAATAGTCGATCTTCGACGGCCGTCTGCGTCTGACTAACACGCTTGCCTACCGTGATAGTGGGAGACCCTTCCCGGACAGTGCCGAGCACTGACGAGATGACTCGATCAACTAACGGGCAGCGGGCCACGAAACGGCTGGCCTCACTTCAATGTAATTTTTCCTATTTTGCATTCATAAAAACGCAATTGTAACACGCTTTTGCGTATCGAAAAATGCTTCATTGTGATACGCCTTTTTTCATTTCTATAGGTTGGCTGTATTGAATACATTATGACAGAAAGCAAAATTGACGTTTAATGCATGTAAATTGTAAATATTTTAATCAAAAATTCTGTACAAATTTAGTTTACATTGTTATTGTTATGAAACGTGGAATTACTGTATACATTTACACTGACGGAACAAGTATCTTGAGCATGTATTGTTATTCCAGGCAAATTCTTCGTAAAAAGTTTTGCTGAGTTATGTTATTGGCTTTAATGGTAGACTCTTGTGATGAGAATCATTCGATGATATAACTCTAGAATGACCAGATGTACTTGGCCCTGATAAGTTGTGCGCTACAGCCACTTTACTTTTCATAGATGTTTCGATGTAACCCTCAGCTACGCAGATGACTTCCATCCACCATGACGTTTTATAGTCAGCAAATCACTGCCTGCGTCTGCTAAGTGTGTAGCACTAGAACGTCTGAAGCAATGTCCAGTATAAAGCTCTGAATTGGGCAATTTTAGAAAATCAGCTATTAATTTAGGCATTTTGCCAATCGTATTAATTCCAATCGGGCACGATATACAATAACCATTGCGATATGTAAGGAAGAATCTTGAATGATTAATATTTTTTGTCGCAGGGCGACATATTTTTTAATTAAAGTAATCCATCTTTCATCCGTAATTGCAAAAACTCTTACGATATTATTTTTTGTTTTAGGTACTGTCACCAAAATAATATCACTCTTAAATTCTAAATCATGTATGGACATATTTGTTAATTCATCTCGTCTACAGGCACCTGTGTAACCCATTATTAAAACGATCTAAAATTAAATCCATTACATAAAAAAATACATTTTGCAAATAATATCGTACCTTTATTGCTAAATACAATGCGTCAGAACCTTCTTCTATAAATTTATTAATATCTTCAATGCATAAAATTTTAGATTTCTTAGCCTCGTATCCCTCAGAGAATCGTTTTAAATAGGCTTGTAATTTAATATATTTTGATATGTCTGTATTTTTATAAATGGAAAAGCAAGAACGAAGCATGGAATACATAGACCATAAGGTAGAAGATTTCTTATTTTTACTTTGTAATTCAAAATATGCCAATAAAATGTTTTCAGATATTGTGTTGACATTATTCTGTACAGCCCATAGTTCAAATTGATGGTAGCATTTTTCATATACTGCTTTGATTTTTCGGTAATAAATTTATGACGGCGTTATCCGCAATTTCACGCAGTTGTGGTGGCGTACAAGATAAATTTGTCTCAGTATCACTCATTTTTTACAGTTTACAGAGACTATATTATGAAATATATTGTTTAAACAATTTAAATAGCCGAATTTGAATTTTGAATTCGTCAAATGTCAATCGTATGTCAATGTGACCAACTTCATATAAAAATAAAACTCAACATTTTAATGAGATTTTTATTAAGTATTTATTATCAATTTATAATGCAAAATAGGAAAAAATAGTATAAAGGACTCGTTTCATAAGGCTTTTTGTCGCACTCGTTCATTAGAAAACTCGCCTGCGGCTCGTTTTCTAAACTTGAACTCGTGCGACAAAATCATGCCTTATGAAACTCGTACTTTAATATACTATTTGCGTATACTGCGACAACCCCGTCTTCCGCTAGCTCCGCACGGATACCGACAAACATCTGAAATCAGGGGCCAATCTAGATGTGGTCCCACTTCGCCTCTTGCCTGCCTGTATAAATAACTACAAGGGCGTTTGGTCACATCAAATCATGGGAATCCCAACGTTCGTTCTGTACTTAAATGTGCGTATGTTCGTATATTTATTGGCATTTTTACAGAAAATAGAAGCTCCTTAATGATTAATTTGTAATTTGCAATGGTGAGGCCATGGCCCCATGGCTCTTTAAAGGGTTCCTCAAACCAACGCGATCACGGTTGCAGTCGCGGTGGCGGCTGTGGCCACGGTAGCGGTTGCTCGCGCTCGACCACAAACATAAGCGGCCAAGATCGCGGGAGTCTACACGTTAATTGTAAGTGCCCAAAAAAATGTTTTGATCAAAATAGATCGTGAAAATGAGGAAGATATGAAGAAAATATTACTTTTGGCATATCTCATGGAGGAAGAAGAGAAGAACTATTATATAATTCATCCCATATTTAATTTTTTTTTCTATATTTTTGTAGTCTGTATGTGCATGGGTTAATTCATATAAAACAGGGTACTGTTTAACCAGCTCTATAATTTTTTGGGACATTGTCATCTTATTTTGCTACCTTTGATCTGTAAAAACACGCATCGCGGCCGCGGCTAAACGCAACAAGAAGCGTCTTGATGATTGGTTTAAGTACACTCACAAGATTAAACATGTTACGTTTGGCCGCCCTTGTGACCGTGGCCGCGACCGTGACCGCGGCCGCCTTGGTTTGCGGATTACCTAACTTGCCCAACACTGTCGTAACCCCAGCTATTCATACGCATGCTAATATTTGCACCCTAGAGAGGTTAATTCTGGCGGTAGCCAGATTTGTTCTAACCCCTAAACTAATCCTCTAACCTACTAACACATAAGTGAAGATCGGTCTCATTAGCGCTGTAAACATCCAAAGCAGTATGTTTGGGTTGCACCCCTAATATTTTCCTGCAAAGCTTTTGCACACCATCAGGACTCTTTTGGCCTTGTTGGTTATTTCAAGTTGTGTTCGTAATAGTACCTAATAAACGATAATAAGTGATATGGAGTTTTTCAAAAATATTTTTCAAAGGTAATGTAGGTAACTTTAATGTACTTAATACACACCAAAAAATAATATTACTCGTATTAAAATTATTATCTTCCAATATGAGCGAAGTTATTATAGGACTATTTTGTAAATAGAACACTATTCTAACACTAAGTGTTACGTGTTACGTAGCATATAGCGTATATACACAAGTTCTAAAATGGGTTCATGATATTCTTAGATTACATAATAGTCGGTAACTAAAAAATATATTTTGTAAAAAACGTTTTAAAGCACGAATTCAAGTTTTAAAGAGTGCGTTTTGAGTTTTTTAAATAAATGAGTGCTTTATGTCTTATGAATCGTATTTTTATGCTATTTTTTGTTATAAATAATATAATATAAATAGAATACCCCGTATATCTTTACACTGTTGAGCGTGGAATTAAAATCTACACCGATGCTGTAACATTCAATAGTGCGCTTTTAAATTACTCGTTTCGTTTATTAACACTTTCAAATGGCCAAATAATTTTTATCTGGCTATGACTTTACGATAATGATTGTTTTCAGTAAATATTGTTGTTAACTTTAGCTTTTGCTTTTACAAATTTACTGTTCAGAACGTTGCATTAGAATTTCTAAAAATAAATTTTATTCTGTTTAAAAAATTTATGGACAGATGCTTCCTAAGTGCCGAAATCTTCAGAAGTAGCAGGTATTGAACTATGGAGATATGTTTTTAAATGCCTTAGAATATTAATCCCATTTTCCTGATTCTCGGAAACGGATTTATTAAGGTGTTTTCTTGATAACACTGCCGGTTATTACTATGAGAGTTATTACAGAAGGTGTTTCAAGCGTTCTGATTACTTTTATATTTATTAGCGACATTAGTGGGAATATCTTTCAGTAAGTTTTGGCAAGCTCTTCTTTCAACTATTTGACATTCTCCATAAATATAAAATTAATTGGAGGTATCCGAGTTGAACACAAACTCAATGTGTCAATATTTTTCACTATTTGATTTATAAAGTTTTCCTTAACACTAAGATAAAAATATGTTCAGAGATAACAGTCGGATACCGGAACCTCGTCAGTGTTTTGCGAGCATCGCGCTCGCGAGGAAATTTTTAGACGAGGTATTCTGAGTGCTGAATTCAAAAAAGTAATAATATACAGTTAAAATAATAAAGTTTGTGGCACTATTGAGTTAACGGAAGTGTAAGAAACATATGTATGAAAAGGAAAGTAAGTGCCAAACTGTTGCAAATTCGATAATATTTTATATTTATGCTACTCACGTTTCATTATTAATTACTGATCTACTCCCCAAAACTGAGTTAGTATATTCTTGTTAGGCACAAAACTCAACTCAGTTTGTGTTTTATGTAAATAAATGTACCTAATTGGGTGCTTTTGTAAGTATATTAAAGACGCTAGTAACAGAAAATGTAATTTTAAACGAAATTTATCCTATTCATATATAATATTATACATTATTTATTTTAACGGCATCGCATACCTAACATAAGTTCATCGAAAATTTTAATTAAATATTGTGGAGTCCATGATGTTTTTGTATTTCAAACCTTTTTCTCAGATTTCGTCACGTATTGTTTCTGTAGTGATCGAGGTTCTGCTGTCTACTCACGTTTAACTTACTCACTTAATGAACACTTACTCAGGTTTGAACATATTAGTCGGGGAGCTAGCGTCAAAAAATGCGAGAGTTTTCGGAAAGTTGATATTTTCAAATCGAGTTGTACTTTAGTGATAGAGAGCCACCGTAGAGCCACTTCAGCTGTCGGGACGCCTGGCGCTGGGACGCTCGGAAAGATGTAAAGTAATTAGCATCTCTAAACTGTTTTCTGAAAGCTCAACATTTGTAAATGATTAGTAAATGTAATATAGGACAGGAATCTAGCAGTCAGACACCAAAATGACGTGTAAAGTTGTTGCAGACATGTCGAAAAAAAATACATTAGAACAACTAATTTCTAAAAACTGCAATTTTGCAAAACATTAATTTTTTTTTAGAAACAGACTCATTTTTAACAGGTCTCCTTCAGTCAGCAGTCAGTAGAAGTGAGAAAAACAAGTGGGTGCGAATTGTGTCAATTAGAAATTAATGAGTGCTTGTTTAATAGAAATTATTTATCTTACAGCTGAATATAATGTAAATTACTCCTCTATATATTCATATTGTAAAAATCGAAAATAAATGCAAAAATGTTCAAAAAAAGTAGCAAACACATTCAAAATTGCTGCCGGAATATTCTTCGTTATCATCTGATTACATGATGCGCAATACACCATGCTCATTACACAGTGCGCTTAATTCGATTTAGCTGTAAAATAAATGATTTCTATTAAAATAGCACTCGTTAATTTCTAATTGCCACAATACGCACGCACTTGTTTTCCTCACTTCTATTGACTGCTGACTGATGGGGTCCTATTAAAAAAGAGTCTGACTGTTTGTTTCGTGAATTTTATATATGTTTTGCAAAATTTCAGCTTTGATAAATTAGTTGCGCTGACGTAATTTTTTCGACATGTATGCAGTAGCGCTGACGTTACACGTCTCTTTATTTTGGTGGCTTATTGTTAGATTCGTGTCCTATATTACAGTTACTGATCATTTACCAATTTTCAGCTTTCAGAAAACAGTTTAAAGATGCTAATTAATTTTACACCTTGCTTAGCATCCCAGCGCCAGGTGTCCCGACAGCTGAAGTACTGACTCTACGGTGATTCTCCATCACTAAAGTACAACTTGATTTGAAAATATCAACCTTCTGAAAACTCTTGCGCTTTTTTGACATCAGCTCTTGGACTATATGTTTCAATACCCGAGAATACGTTGTTTGAACAAGCTAGCAGGATAGCTAGAGCATTTCGAAAATATCAAATACATAGCAAAACGAAGTTACGAAAGCCAAAACACAAATACTTAAACGATATTTTAACCTGTCTGAACGTGTACTCTAATAGTATCTTCTTTTCTAAGGAGTGAATTTTTAATTACTTAGAGATGTAGTATATTTTGTGCTAGTATCCACTTCCAACAAAATTTCTATTACTTACTACTTATTTTAATAACTTAGACAAACTCGTGAAAGAGCAACATGGCAATTAAACATCACATGCCTAAACCTAATCATATGCACGATTTTTTACTTAATTAGACTTACGTAGAACTTCAATTGCGTGCAATTGCTTCACTGGGCCCCAAGGTTCTGGCCGCACAACTTCACACATATATTCTCCAGTGTCCGGTGGCTGGACATGAACAACTTCCAAGGAGCCGTTGCCCCATAATTTAAATCGATCTGGTGGCAGGAGAACAGGAGGACCACTGTCCGCTATTACTGTTTCATTTTTATACCACCGTATCCTCAAAGGGTATGCATCATCTGTAAAAATAATAATTCCAATGCCTTAAAAGTTAAGTAATAATTTCTAACGCACAGTATCTTCAAACTCTGTCAACTCTTTTTATTTCTCCCAAACAAACATACATGAAGTTTAAATATTATCTAGAAATTGAAACAAACAAATTCGACATGTGGTTATATATCGATTTTGGGATATATCGCAAATAACATATCGATATTTATAAAATACTAGTGACATAATGTCGATATCTTAAAATAACTTCCCATGTTAGTGTCTTAGGTTTTCTAATAGTGTTAAAAAGTTGAAACTAGTCAATAAAATAGTAACATTTTATGAGTCGAAAATGTTTTCTTTTTCATAGCTGTATAAAGTATTACGTACACTGGGAAAAATATCCTTTTCATTTAAAAGGAATTGCATTAAACCAAAATTTTTAAGTTTTCTATATGGCCAACATGATTTGGTGTTTCCTTGAAAAGGAATATAATTTTAAAATCAGGCATTTCTTCGGAAATAATTTTTTGTTGAAACAGTTTATTCTTTTAAGTGAAAGATATTGATAGTTGACTCAAGTCCTCTTTATTTTGAATTTGAAAACTATACAGATTGGCAGAAAACCGTAAGCTTTTTGATTCAAGAGGTTTTTTCCTTTTGTTATAATATTTATTCATTTTGGACTTAAGCGTAAACACAACAAAATCCCGTGATCATTTTTAATCGAAATGAAAATGAATTATCTCCAAAAATAATGCACTAAGGAGGGATTTGCCGTTACAATGTTGTAAATCATAGTAGTATTGGGGAGTTGGTCGCAGTTACCATCCGAGTAATTAAAGAAATCGTCCTTTCAATGACGATAACTCCTATCAGATGTTGTTCTGGTAAATATATCAGATTAGTATGTTACGATCGTAGTTTCAGCCTATTTTGTGCGAAATATTATCTGTTACTGGAATGAAATAGGAGATGCACCATCTATGCCACACTTTCTTTACTACACATAAGTAGGTACATCTGCTGTACTATATGGGGAGAAAACTGCTATACAAAAATAAAATGCGATATTTATTTTTACTGCCATGTAAATATTTAGTTAAGTTAATAAATACTGTGCTAGCTTCAAATAAATTTATTAACCAAATTATTTGTTTGATAGAATACAAGAATATTTTTAAAATTCCTAAATCAAGTAATAATTTAGTAACTGTAACCAAATGCATGAAAAATGGTTGAAAACAACAAGATCGTTTTTCCCATGTATAGCAGTTTTAAAACCTTCAAACACTATATACTCCTGTAAAGTTCCTTGGCTTACAAGTAAATCAGCATTAACTGAAGAGATTCCAATTATCTATGAAATTTGTTTAACCTCGCGGGAAAAATATTCACTTTGTTCATTATTGTTTGTGTACCTTTAGCTTTGACACAATTATATAAAGTACATATATGTATATGTTATACTAAATGTGATGATGGCGTCAACATTGAAAGAAGTTGGTATTAAAAGAAAAGTTATCCACAGTTAGTGCAGACAAGTTATTCTCAACATTTTGAAATTCATAAAACAAGAAGCAGAAGACGATAAGCTATGTATTCCATTGAAACATTACAAGGCTAGATTACTTGCTGCGACAGGTATATCTGAAAAGACATGAAGAATTATTGTGAAAGAGTACAGAATATACATACATTCAAGATTTTGATGGTGACGGTGAGTAAGATATGATGAGTTGGATATGCAACGTTTACCAGATGATGCTTTTAATGAAATGCATATATGTATGCATCTTCCCTTCACATTTTTTCAAAAGTTATTTAAGCACATTCTATTCCTATTTGTGCATATTATTGTTATTTATGCATACCTAATTAAACCACTATTATTCCATATTTTCTAGTTTTCTACATGTTTTTAGGTCTAATATACGTATCTCTATTTTTGCCTTAAATGTTCATATTTGGACTCCGAGGTTTATTGTGGCTGCCAAAATTTCCATTCTATTTTCCAAAAAAAAAAATTAAAAAATCGAAAGCAAAGTGCAAAACCGAAGACGCAAGTTCTTGTCACTTTGACAAAAGTAATTCATAGATAAGAGTGTTAAAGAACGAATATTAATTTATTTATCGTCCCGGTACTAAATTAACTGTTCCCATGTTTTCTTGTCTAAAATTTTGGTCAGTGGGTGTTAGTTAATTTGCTGAAAATACAGTAAATATCTGCCAGATATATATACATTAAAAAATTTAAACTAAAATTTTATTGTTTGTGAAGTAGTTGGACCTTATCATTTAAATATTAATTATACAGGTTACTCAATTTGGATGCAATAAGTGTTAAAAAAAACTGTAACGTTAAGAAAATTGATTAAGGGCAGCTATAAGGTTAATCTTTCATCTAATCAGTCTATATAATGAGAAAATATATAAATGTCAACGATTATTATTGCAACTTTTTCTTGAGCTTTCGTTATTTGGGGTGTATAGTATAGTAAACCGCTCCCATCAAGGAGAGCATCATTTAATTAGAAGTGGAAATGACAAGTAAAAGTATACAATTACAATTAATTGGGGTCCATTAATTAAATTAATTAATCGGTATTGAAGAAAGAAAACAGTACTGCAGAACATGCTAGTGTGGGTGATAAATTATGTAATTAAATAATTAACTTAAGAGGAAATAGTGCCGCAATTATCCGGGTCAAAAGACTATTATTAAGAATTACGTCTAGTGCAGTTACCTCTAGATGGAAGAATAGTCACAGTGCTTTTGGATAGCCAAGGCGATAGTAGAATCAACTATGTTAAAAATGAAACACAAAATTGTTTTAATTGATGGATACCATCATCTAAATACAAATATATAAATGCACATAAACACAGCACAAAAAATAATAATGCAAATGAAATGTAAAACATGTATACTGTGGTGTACCAGGAACAGGGAATTAATCGAAGAGAACGAGCGATTTTCAGCATGTTGGTGTATTTGTAACGGCGCCTTTCTGTGTTTTAAGGAAATTCAGTCAAAGCTTAGATTTTTATCTTTTTTTTTCGTTAACATTTGACTTAATTAGTTATTTATATTAATTAACCCTAAATATGTTCTATAAATTCTAAATCTTTTTTGTTGGGTTTTTATTATTGAGGAATAATTAATTTACAACCATTTTTACGTTTTCCAAATTTATTCGTTTCATTTTTAAAATATATTTCTTTATAATTTCGTTTTTTATATATTTAGGAGCCTGTATAGGCGCTCGTCACAAATTGTTTTTAATGTACATTGAAACACACAAACAGATAGATATTTTGCTGATTGTACGTTGATAAGCATGGTTCTTTGTTTTGTTATTTACAATTGTACCTTTAAATGTTAATTAAGGAACTTTGAATCAGCGACGTAGTAGGCACTAAGCGGGGGAAACTCAAAAATTTTGGGGCTACTGTACTTATATACTCTCTCTTTAGTGCTCTGAATTTGTTGGTGTTGAATCACACTGTTATTCATCACTGTTAACAGAACTAATAAAAAAAAATATGATTGGAAGTATTATTTAACGAACTATATTAAGGGCGTCACTATTGTTTTGTGGCCGACTGTAGACCAGGGAGATAATATCCAGTAAGGAATTCCTCCTATCAAAAAAAAGAATAGTTTTGATGGACTTTAATAGTGCTGCGTCAAATATTGCCATCTTCAAGTACTCTTTCCTGGGAATCTAACCCGCAGATTTTGCTGATTCTCTTTCTGTTTTATTCTATATATTTTACATCTACTCCACTGCTTCGAAATATTACAAGCAACAATCAGGTGCGTAAATATAAATATTACGGAGACAGGTATTTCAAAAGGGGAAAAAATCCGAAACGTAATAAAGAATTTTTAACAAAATCTTGATTTAACTTCTACATTGTGTAACAAATCAGTAAATACAGTCAAAAACAACAGCAGCGTTGAAAAGTGTTACAAAAAATTGCTTGTGAAATGCGGTCGAACTTGAATCCTTAGAAACTTTTTCAGAAGAGTTTTTTGAATAATTCGGTATATATATTATATTAAAAAAAAAAATATATACATTTGGAAGTGTCCAGAGCTAAATTATTTTCTCCGGTTGATCAATAGGAATGCAGTAAGCTTATTTTTTTTCTCAGAAATCAATTAATATTTTTAAACGACTGTTCTATTTCATTCTAAAGTGTTAAATGATGCTCGTTTTGTGTCAAAATTTGTATCTAATTATATTTTATGATAAAACGAAAATTGAAAAATTTGTCTTCTTTGGCGCTACATATCTTTTGAAAAAGGACCATAAATGCGAAAGAGACCTTCATGCAATTTTCTGTGTTTTAACCATAAAGTAAGTACAGTTCAAATTCCTAATTTTTATTTATTATTTTAAAATTAATTTGAGGCACGTTTCGCTTTCAAAAAATACAGGATTTGATTTTATGTTGTTGAAACAACAATTTACTTCAAGAAAGCTAAGGTTTGGAAAACTGGTTTGAACTAGATAAGTAAAGGCGTTAATTGCAAATTTGGAACGGAAGTTCCAGATAGTTTATTTCTAATGATTAAATTATACTTTTTCAATTACATAACAAAAGCTAGCAGTCATGTTCTAAAAATAATCGCGTTTAATTCTATTGGGAAATAAATTTTTAAATTACTACCGGAAAGATAATGAATAGGACGTAGTTTCGCCGGTTCCAAATACCAACACTTTATTGTTATATTTATGAGGTCAATCAGAAATTGCACATTATTGATATAAACATTAATTTCCTGTAATGTTAATGTTTTAAAGTAAATCAATTATTTTATTGTATTATAATGAAAAATTAAGCCTTGAATCTTATTAATAACAACCTAATCACAGATCTAACCAGCAAGGACTTTTACTGTCTAAAGTATGCTGACTACCTCACAATAGTCGTTAGAGAATGATTCCAGAGGTTCTGGTGCATACAACCGCTCTAACTACGGTCGACAACTGGTGCAGATAACAACAATCAGTTAATGCTCAGGAAACACAAGTTGTCCCGTTTACGAGAAATATAATGCTAGTAGGCTTTAGAACTACTTGTGTTAGGAGGTGAAGGGATTCCGCATATAAAGAAGGCACAATAGCTTGGGGTATGATGGTTTGATTAAAGACTTACATGTAACCCGTATATCCAAAAAACCACCGACAATATTACTCTATTACTCTGAGTAGATGTAGGAGGTTGTATGGAAAAAATTGGGGTTGCAGCCTCAAGATGCCTGTACAGTTATTCACAAGAGTAATCAGACCCATGATAACATACGGAGCAATCTATGGTAGCCAAAGGTGCGGCAGGCGGAGATAGTCAAAACGTTAAGTAGCATGCAAAGGCTGGCTTGTTTGTGTGCCACGTGGAACTGCAGACCTATAGTGTAGAGACTTACGCATAGTTAAGCACTGATAAGTAAATCCCATAATGTTAACCAGGCGAAGACAATTAAAACGTTAAGTAGCATGCAAAGGCTGGCTTGTTTGTGTACCACGTGGAACTGCAGGCCTATAGTGTAGAGACTTACATATAGTAAAGCACCGATAAGTAAATCGCACGATGTTGTTCATCAAAAACTACTAGATATATTTAAAGAAATATGCCAAGTAATGCGATGATTCAGAAATTCAGCCTAGGTAGAAAGTATAAGGTTATACTACCAATTGAAGGTCTGAGAGAAAGTCACTCCAGTATGAGTGGACCAAAATTGGTATACAGACGACTCTAAAGCTGACTCTAGCGTAGAGGGCAGAATATATGGAAGGAAACCCAAAAGGGCCTTTCGGTAAGCTTCAGCAAGGACACGACGGTGTTCTAAGCTAAAGTTTGTTGTAATCCATTGCTTTATTACAGAAGTAGAAACATGGATGGGGTTGGGTAAAAGCGTTACTATTTTCGCAACACTTAAAGCAATCAGCTTTGCAAATGTTGGCTCTAAGTTGGTTTGGGACTGCGTAAGCACATTGCATGAGATGGGCACCCAAAGAAAATTAACATTGGCCTGGGTTTCTGGCCGCTCGTGGGATAAGGAGAAATAAAGCGGAGGGCGATCTAGCCAGACGGGGTTTGTTTGCAGCTGGCCCTTCCTTCGGCGTTACCAAATTGCAGAATTAGTTCACGTGCTGTGCCACTGCAATGCCTTGGCAAAGAGAAGTTTGTGACTAGGCGTACTTGGACGTACTGGGCGTAGAGAATCCCATTGTTAACAGTTCCATAAGGGAGCCGTTCGCAGGGATGATAGGTATCTGAAGAGAAATATTTAGCAAGCAACAGTGATCTATAAATTCAAGATGTGGAAATGTGAACAAACATTTTAATGAGAAGGTAAAAATGCTGTGGAAAAAGCAAGCAAAGTTTAAACTGAATCTCTAGATTTTAGATCTCTAAATGTAATTAGGTTATTTAAAATGGCATATTTCGAATGTCTGAAGATTATAGGAAGCAACCTAATATGATCGGAAATCTACGGAAAAAATTGTTGATTGAGGTCAATTATTTTTAATTCCACTAATCTTATATTTAATGGTTTAATGTTTTCCGCGTTGAAAAACAAAGGATCACGTGATGCTATGCTATTAAGCATGTATGCATTAATTGTCAAATTATATTATGAAGCCGAAAATTTATCATTTTATTACAAATAAAAAAGGTAATTTTTGCATGGAATAGGGTTTTGCAAAATTATGTACAGTTCAAAAAGAATAAAGCATTTATAGGATCTAGTTTATAATTGCAATTATTTTTTCTTTGGATATTGTCAGAAATAACGTTATTTCAGTGTTACGTAAACTTCACTATTTTGGGCAAGTGTCGATTATGAAAATAATGTTTGAACTTTAGGTTTCAAATCACGCAGAACTTTTTATGAAAAATACCTTCCTTCGTTTTTTGAATAAAGTTTCTGGAAAAGAAACAATTATTTTATGGATACCTTGCTTTTAGTGAGTTTTAGTAACCAGATGCCAGTGTTTTGAGCATTTCTCTGTTCTTCCCCTCCCATTACTCTTTTAAGAGTGTGGATGTATAACCAATTTTTGCAATCCTATATTATTTTTTACATCTTTCTATATTGTTGTCAATTCATATACCCTTATATTTGTTCAAGAATGTTACTTGCATATCAATCATGTTGAGTAAAATTCTAAATGTGCTAGCTGCTTGAAATTTCAGCCTATGTAATAGTAAGCATTCATACAGAAAAAGCTATTTTGCTGAAAATTAAGAGATTTAATAAACAAGATTTTTTTTCACTTTGTCTATACTTAACAAATAGAATAAATGGTTTAATTACTCACTAAGTATATTATTTAATTGGGCATACACTCTCGCGGTTAAAAGGATCTGATTATATCATTAAAGTCATTTTAAATAGTGAATTAGCGTGTATGTTGTGTATGTAAGTTGTCTATTGCGAAAATAATAGAAGCTGTATAACAAAATATATTGTAAATACTTTAAAGACAAAATTTACAAACTATTTCCAGAATTCATGCGTTCCCACTAAATCATGTAGTTCAATTGTCGTTAATTAACGACTTCAAATATTATAAGTTAAGTATTTTAATTTTGCAGAGAAGAAAAAGAAATTAAACCTTACCGATATTAGTTGTATCTAAATAACACGGCAACAAAACTGTCGAATTTTCGTATGTTTTTACGGTCGTAGGGGCACTACTGAAATTAGTGGACACCGCAGTCAGTGTCGCTAACACGGAAAAGCACAACGCCACGGTCCGCTTTGATGACATTGTTAAGGCGAACAGGGGAACTATAACATAGATACTCCGGCAAATAAAATTATATGAGCAAACGTACAATTACTCACAGACCGATCATTTTAAAGTGTACCAATTAGAAGCTATTCAGTCACATCAGCTACCATAGGTTCGTATTAAATGGGAGCGTGTTTTTTTCTCATTAATCGTTCCGTCTTAGCGCGTATCATGCACTTACCTACATGCGCATTTTGTGTGATTTTCGTAATATATCCTTGGGGTAGGGATTAATAGAGTTGGGTGTAAAGGTCGGTCTGAACAATAAGGGTTTAATACTGCAGACGCAGTGCTTTTTTTCACTCGTAAACGAACGAAATTGCTATTGTTATTTTGCCATTGTCCCTCAATCAATTCTACTACTAATTTTACTTTAAATAGATTCATGAATACGTTATGTATTCAGTCATTCATAGTATAAATATAAACGCATGTGGCTTCTTTTCACTGATTTCCACATGCGTAAGCACATAAGTAAATTATTTGCATTTTTTATTTTTTTTTTGCTATCAATAGTCATGAAATATTAGAATAATAATATTCCTTAAAAAAAAAGCGCAGCAGCAGTCAAAAGCAGTCAAGATTACGCAAAAAATGCGTCAATTTTTATTATAAGCTATAGTAAAATACCAGATTATTGCAACTTGTAGTCATTTTTTCTAAACATTTGTAATTAATGAATTCTTATAATTTATAAATTTATCTACACATACTTGTAAGTCAATTTTACAGTGTTGTAGTAAAATTATTATTATTATTATTGTTTTCCTGCAGTAATGTAATTATTTCTTTAGAAATTTCAATTTAAAAAAAAAAATGGTATTTGAAAATGAGATAACCTGGCAACATTGTGTAATTCGCGCTAAGACAAAACTATAAATGGAATTGTAGCCATTAGAAATCCAAAAAAATAATTCAATTTCAAATTACAAAACTAACACTGACGTCAATTTACAATAAATATTCAAAATTTTGTTCATCCATTCTTAAACAGTTTCCTAGTCCTCTAAGAACACTTAACTGAGTATAAAAAAAACTTTTATAGATCTCTTATTTACATTTTTAGAGCTAGTCTTTTATCACCTCTCAGGAGTTGGCTCGTGACTTTTGAGTCCCTGTATACATTACACACATAAAAAGGATTTCTTCAGTTAAGTAAATATATTTCTTTAAAAAGTTTTACTATCAAATATATCTGTATTTGAAATAAGAAATTATTCTTGTATAGAAACAAATATTTTGCTTGGTAGTAATCGATAATATTCTTGGTTATACAGCTTGTTTTAAGAAAAATATATTTTCTCCAAGAAACAAATTTTTCGATCTAAGAAATAAAAGAGGTGGAATAATAATAAAAGAGTGGATCAGATATTTGAATTAATAAAATAAATTCAACTCTTTTATTAACGATTTCAATATTTGTGGTAAATTTTGTAAGTACTTATGTTAAGGTGAAAATTCGTTTTAAAAAATATGATGTCATTTTTTCGGTAGGGTGAATTTGGTTACGTGACACTCGAATAATTACCAATATGCAGTAGTTGTGTGCATGCATCGAAGATAGAAATGTGAATTGCGGTGGTGTTAAATTTTATATATAATAATAATAATAATATAATTCAAGGTTTAACTGCTTTATTTTTAAACTGCAGAACCGTACTTAAGCTTCTTGATAATGGAAGTTTTTGAAAGGTAATCTTTTGCTAATTTATAGAATTACTTAACGTATATTTAATTACAGCTCTAAAATTTGCCTACCAATCCTTAATTCCACTGCATTTACTGCCTCCAACGGGTCTGCAAAATGTCGAAAAAAAGCATTGAAAACACCAGCTTTGGAAGCTGTAAAGAGCATTTTTATCCATGCGAAGGTATGTATTTGTACGTCAACATATCCTGTCTAACTTCCTAATTTCTCTGATTTAAGTACTCTCAAGCTTTCTTGGTTTGCAACAAACCTTTAGAAAGTAATAATTAGAAGAGCATAGAATGTTTGCTAGCTATAAGCTATATAAATTAATAAATAAATAATTATAATTATGTTGTATAATTGAGGTGAAAAATAGAAATAAAAACACCATGGCGCAACATTCGAATGCTTAGTTGCACTAACAAGTAAAAATATACCAACTATTATACCACATCTTCTTATCTACTATTTATTGTGAAGTATATGTATTCATTGTAAAATAATATATCTCTTCGGATACCCGAAGATTTTGAAATGTTAATAAAGGAGCAACAAGTAACTGCCCATATTCGGAAGAACAGCTGACGATTAAAGTCTAATTAAAGGATCCAGAAAATTCGACTGCACATAGCGGAAAATTAGAAAATGTATAGTCTCTTTGTGATGTGTGTGATATAATGCTGTAATACGTTTTTTTTTTTCCTATAAGGCCAAAATTATAGATAAAAAATAAATTTATGTTCCGAATTGATTTTCTTTTTTTTTTGAAATATGAATGATAATAGTAGTAACATTATTATTATGGTAAGTAAAGAAATCTAAACACAATCTGAAAGGAAAACTTTTACTTGAACTAAATATATTTTGAAAAAGATTATGGTTTTATTTACAAGACTGCTATGTTTTCTAAAATTGTTTTTTTATATATAAAAAGTTTACTACTAATACCAAATAGAATACTAGATAGAGATATATATCTAGTATCCAGTTTGATATCTATATAGGTACATAGATTAGACTAGACTATCTAGATAGATATACTTAAGTTAAGAATATCATTATTTCATATATACGCAAATAATGTTTATTTAATTTTTAAGAGAAAAATATTTAATTTATTTATTTATTTATTTAAGTACGGTTCAGCAGTTTAAAAATAAAGCGGGTAAACCTTGAATTATATTAATTTTTATTATTATTATATATACAATTTAACGTATTTAGCACCACCGCAATTCACATTTCTATCTTCGATGCATGCACACAACCGCACACAACTACTGCATTATTGGTAATCGTTCGAGTGTCACGTAACCAAATTCACCCCACCGAAAAAATGACATCATATTTTGTAAAACGAATTTTCACCTTAACATAAGTACTTACAAGATTTACTACAAATATCAAAATCCTTAATAAAAGAATTAATTTTCTTAATTCAAATATCTGATTCACTCTTTGCCTCTTTTATTTCTTAGATTGAAAAAAATGTTTCTTGGAGAAAATATAATTTTCTTAAAACAAGACTTACAACCAAGAATATTATCGATTACAACCAAGTAAAATATTTGTTTCTATACAAGAATAATTTCTTATTTCAAATACAGATATATTTGAAAGAAGTAATATTTTTTAAAGAAATATATTTACTTAACTGCAGAAATCCTTTTTATGTGTGTAGTGTATACAGGTGACTCAAAAGTCCCGGGCCAACTCCAATTTTCTTGGATGTCCACAATATACAATTAAAAATAACAAGTATAAAAAAAACAAAAATTGATAGTGACCTTTAAAAACACCGAAGCGGTCGAAACGTCAGGGAAGATGAAAAAATGAATTATTGAAATTGGACTAATTCTCACAAGTTTTATTTACTATTATCCCAAAATTTGTCCAAGATTGTTAATTATTAGCAACGGGATCACTAACCACATTATTCATGTCTTTTTCGTATTACATATTAATAAAATTTCTTACAAATGTTATCGTCGCGTTTTTGATGTAAAACATATTGCCAAAAAATCAAATTGAACAAGTTATTCCTTCTGGGTGTAATACTTCTAATGTCACTGAGTATAATTTCAAAAATACTGAAACCCGATTTATTTGATAACACCAAATTTTGTTTAGGCTAACTAAATATTGAGTTAAATATGAATTTAACTTGTTTTACTTGTTTACCGTTCTAAGTTTTAGCTTTTCTCTATTTCATTTTCAGCTGGTCTTCCAATCCTATTCCTTTCAGAAAGTGTAGAATATCAGAAAGCCCCAAGTTAGGTAAGTCTCCGTCTTGGATTTCACTCCAAGGTGCAACGCCCTTGAGTTGCACAGTTGCACAGATTTAGGTTTTTGTTGAGGTTGTCTCCTCTCAGTCATGCCAGTTAAGCAAGACCTCCCACCCCTTTCGGCACCTGGTTTAAACAGTGAACTTTCGGTAGCCCGAAAGCAACAACTGTCAGTCGTTGTAGAACCCTGTGCAAGGCCTTAGCCACGACACGACAGCTGGGCGAGGGAATTGGTTTCACTGAACGTTCATTCACTCTGCTCCGGTTTTGAGCAGAGAGGACGAACTTATAGCCGCCACTAACCATCTCGTCTTGAGCGAACCTTGATAAGATGGCCTTTCCCCTATCCACCACCTCGGGGACGCGCCTGGTAGGTACTCCCAGCCCCTAGCTACAAATACCTTACTGTAATAAGCATTGTTGTATTCAGTTATGATAATCTTAATGTGTACTGGTTCTAATTCCACCTGCAACTTCTATAAACAAAATATTACACAGCAGAGCACAAAAAATTAATTAAACATTTTACGACACTGAACACAAAATCACATTTGCATTAGATTATCTTAATCTATTTATTCAGCACTTCTTATCAATAGGACTAAGGAGGGAATGATTTGATGCAATCCACCCACTCTCTCTCGCAATTTTTTTATTGCGTGCATTGCACGCGCAATACAAGTAATTGCATCCAGTTGATCAAAATCCATTGAATGCACTATAGGCTATTTTTATTGCATGCAATTTTATTGTACGCAACGAAAAAAATGCGAACTGTAAAGCGGCCTTTATGGGTTCATCGCATCCTATTTAGAATGCTTTATTGTGATTTTATTTTCTCTTTAAATGTTATTGTGACAAGTGCAATAGATGGGTAAAAGTACTCAAAATACCCCGTGGTAAATCAATAGATGTTGCTAAACGCTCTAACATAATAACTTCTGCCAATAGGCAAATCGGTAAAAGACTGAATCGACCGGCGTCTATAGTAAAATACAACAGTCGCCGACATCAAGAAGCAGGTGCTTTGGAAGACTGTGACCGCCCAGTTCCATCACGAATCAACCCCACGTAGATGATCGTCTTTTACAAATGATAAGCAAACGAAAATCCAAAGAAACGGCACCAGAAATAGCCAGCGAATTAATCGCGGACGTCAGCATCCGATATCAGTTACCACGGTCAAACACTGGTTAGCAAAAGGCAATTTACTCGGACGGGTGGCGGCTCGCAAACAATTGCTATGACGCGACGGGATAACCGATAAAGAAGACTAGAGTGGGCTGGAGAGCATCGTGACTGGATGATGAAAGAGTGGCGGAATGTGCTAGGGCCGATGAATCGATACTCAAAGTGTTTGGTCAAAGTAGGAGAGCGTTTGTGGGACGATCCGCTAATGAGATATTACTTCCTGAATGTATTGTTTCAACGATTAAACACGGTGGCGGTTCAGGGTTTGGAGTTTGCTTTTCGTATTCGGGAACAGGAACTTTACTCCGGGTCGAATGCTTAATGCGGAAAGAACACGTGAAATATTAGAAGTTCATGCCATTTCTTCTGGGTTGCGATTAATTGGTGAGAATTTCATCTTTATATATGACAACAACCCGAAGCACATAGCCCGAATATGTAAGCGGTGTTTGAGTGAACTAAATAATGCAAATATTTTACAAATTATGATACGGCCACCGCAGAGTCCCGATTCAATCCTAATGAGCTGCTTCAAAAGAACGATTCTGCAACGTTCTGCAACAAGAATGAACAATATTATCCTAGTCGACACCCCAATATTTTAATGAGAAAAATCTTTAAGAAATAACCGTTTTTTTTTTTTATTATTTTTCGTGAAATTGTAATAGTTCTAGAGTAATAAATTTATTTTTTTAGTATTAGTTGCCTTTTTTTTTTGATTTTTGAAACATTTGTTACTTGGGAAACTTCGGGGCGGTGGTATGCGTTATTGTAAAGTGTAATAGACTCTAAATAATTTTGTAAATAATGAATTGGTTTTATAAAACGTTCTATATTAAATTAATACATAGATGGACTAACCCACACTCTTTATACTGATTCCCTGAAATTATTCCTTAAACCTTTTCCTTAAATTGATATTTCATCGTGGAATGATATATAAATTTAAATAAGTAAATATCATTCCACGATGAAATATAAATTTAAAGAAAAGATTTAAGAAATAATTTCAAAAAACGAAAATGTAAATTCTAAATAATTTAAATAGTTTCAACGTTTAGAAATTTTGATTTTAAGTTCGAAAAAGGACAAAATAATATATAAATTATGAAAATAATTAAATTTTACTTTTGATTCATCTCTTCTAAATTTCAAGGTGAGAAGCCAATACACATATAAATTCATTCTTATACCACATAAGTTTAAATCTAATTATAATTTATTATAATACTAACTAACTAATTGTTTATTGGATATTAATTTTCATTGTTTAATTTTCAATTGTTTTGAAAATGCCACCATATGTATACATCTGCGACGCGTCAACAAAAAAAAAAAACTTCAAAATCATTTAGATCATTTTATTTCATTACCGACAATACCAAGATAACCATAAATTAAATTATCAGTCCAAAACGGAAAAGAAAAAAAATATAATACCTATTCCAAATAAACTAAATATTAAATAACACTGATGACGTCTCTTTAATATTTAAAACACCTTACACCCTAATAGTTATACTTCTAAACGCACGCACGTCACAAGAACAAAGAATACTCCGCAGGATGAACATCAAAATGGCATCTCTTTTCTATCCTTGTCTACTCTGTCACACGGGTAATACAGATTATACGCGATATGTGGCATTAAACTGTGAATAATCGTTGTGCAATCTTTTAGTAATATGAGCTAGTGTTTCCATTGTACTTACTATTGATAAACATATGTCGAACTATGACGAAAATTACCGAAATATGTGGGCCTAAAAAATAGTACATAAAACACGTGTGAGTATTTCGCAAACGGCTACTCATATTCGCAAAACTATGGTTTTAGACCTAGTAATACAAATAACTATTATATCACCATGCCAAAAATTGTAGCGTTGCGAGTTTAAGTACTATTTGTTCCTACTCGTAATCGGGGTCCTATAAATTCAAAAATTTTCAAGAGAATTTCTAAACATTCGTTACACACAGGGCAAATGGAATTTGTTTTGTCCGCTCATCATTTCTAAGCAATTGATCATCCTTGTACAAAATATGAATCAGGACTTAGATCATCAATAAAAGGTGCTGTTGCATCAAAAATCTTAGCATCTATTTGATTAATTGCCACGATTCCTGGAAATTTCGAATTCCTATTGAAAGTTCGTGACATGTCAGCAGTCTCATCTACGAAAATGCTAATTGGCTGGGTCTGAAATCATATTTCCGTAGAAGCTGATTATTGTGCTTTGCATTTGCTGGTGACATATATGTCATAACTTTCTTCCCTTTGTGTTCGGCTTTTTGAAGCTGCATTACCAACTTCAATTTTAATATATCTAATTAAAGTAGACACCTCGCTTGGATTTTTAGCTCTCACCGATCGATCATGAGTTTTGTAACTACCGTTGAAGCTATCAATATCAATATTTTTTGCTCCTTTACATTGTGATGGACCGAACTGCATTAAAGCGTAAACGATAATAAACCGGCATGCTGAGAATGTAAAAGGCTTATTGCTTCTGTTCTTACCTAGCTGCGCCCATCCATGACTTTAACAATTTTGGGAGACCGCCAAAAAACCTAAAGTGATGATTTGTCCAAATCCTAGGCTAAAATCGTAAACACGTATCTTCTGAGCTTCTAAAATATTTACAGAAGAAAATGATATTCGTGTGCTAAAACAGAATGCAGTATTTATTTTACGAGATTAAAACTTGTCCATATGTATTGAGATTTACACTTTGCAAGTAATAACCTTTTGTATCTAATAACTTTTTGTATCTATTTCTCATTTTTCCCTCTTTAGTCTCTTTGATTATTTAAACGTTTAAGATACTTCTTTTTTAATTAGCATATTATTAATTTCTTCAATTTTGTATCCAGGTTGTTACATCTGAGCATACCGCACCCAACACTACAGAAAAGCATTTCAACATTTTATGGTCTTCTTTATGCCTAGCATACATATTATTGTATTTTGTTTCTTGATAAAAATGTGCTTGTAGGTAATTACTTATAGGTGTATTCTGGTATATGTAAAATATAGAAAAAGTGTACATACGCCTTAAGAACATACTAAAGACTGACATTTTCGTCAGAGTTGTTTTTTTTTTCTTGTTAAGGGTTGCGAAATGTGTAAGAAATTCATTTATTATTTATACTATTTAATGTTATTTATTACATTGGTTTCAATCACTTTATAAAATAAAGGTACACAAGCATATGCTTAGGCAACACACTGAGCCTGCTATTTGAACATAAATATCGAGATTCCTTTCATTGCACTACGTTTCTACGGTTGTCGAAATAACGAAAAAGTATTTTGGAGAAATGACTCCGACATTTTTGTATTTTAGTATAGTTTTCATTATGTCGGCAGTTTTTGAACAATCTGAACGTCACTATATTGTGGGATATTATAGATTAGCTTATATGTACTAGTATATTTCATACCTATTGTACTTATACACCAGTAAATTTTAAGTGAGCTATACTTAAAACTCCGCTAATGCCTGTCCCAATGTCCCATGTGAACCACGTTGAAAGACCCGGTTTTATCTGGCCCAGATGAAAAGCAATGTGTTAAAGGGTTTCTACCTATAGTTACAGATATCCTAATTAGGCGGAAGGCATAAGCCAAGCCGCAAATAAAGGGAAAAAGGCAAATCCAAGGTGAGATACGTAAGCCACGCCACTAAGAGTAATAAAAGGACTATTTAGGTTTAAAACGACCTGACGAAGGTTCTAAAACACTACCGCAAACCTCGAAGAAATCTAATAAAAGTTTCAACGAGGCAGCGTCAGGATTACAGATGACCGTAATGGGCAAGTGTCCTCTGGAAGAAACAATGAATCAAAAACAGATGGATCTGATTCAAGCGCGGTTCGGGATTGCGATGTACAATTGCTCCGAGTGGGAACATCGATTACATGCAATTCACGAAAAAAATCTTCACTGGAAGAGATAAATAACCTTCCACGGCCAATACAAAACAACCCAGCTAATTCAACGAAAAGGTATCCATTACGAACTACGAAATAACATGTTAAACCCAAGGAAAATACCGCTGAATCCAGGGCAGTAGAAAGCAAAATAAGCAGTCTGGATCCTTATCTTATCGGATGTAAGCTAGTTTATGGTAGAACCTCCCAAGTACCCAGAAATACTTCAAAATACTGGCGTTGATCAACTTTGATCGCAAACAAATAGGCCACGGGATAAGGGCAGGATTTACTTATCGGATCAGCATACTTATCTTGATGAGCATGACCTACCTCGAACCAAGAACTGACTAGGAAGCTTATATTTAAAGCAGAACTAGGCTTTTAGAGGACACGAAAATGGTAGAAGTAAATATAAAAAGCCAAAGGGCTGCAGTGTTTCCAGAGGCTCTATATCAGACGGTTCCCACCAGGCAAAAAAGTGAGTTGTACATGTAAATTTTAAGAAAAACTGGGAAAGTTACCTACAATTCGATATCTGAACTTGGTTTAGATACGTGTTATTATTTCTTTTCTTTTCTAAGAAAAAAATTTAATACAATTGATTACTCTATAATAAATAAAAACGACTTTGGTTATTTATCATTTGTTACTTTACGGGCAAAAATACTTAATGTTAACAAGCAAATATAAAATGCATCTGAAAAGATTTGTCTCTATAGATCTTGATAGATTTCTATATAATTCTAATTAGCAACGCAACGAATTATATACAGTTTACATATATAATTCCATCACAGCCATAGTTGCATACGTTATTAAAGAATTTTTCAATTACTCATGTTAACGTTATGCTTCCTCGTTTACGAGGTCAAGTATATTTAAGAGAGATTGGTTGCCTAACTAAAGCTGAAATGTTTGCCTAAGCATAACGTATATATTTCAAATTGTATTTTTTTATACCTACTTAGGAGGAGCTAAAGTATTGCGAAACATTGTTGAAAGTTTAATCCTGCGTTTTTTTTTTATTTCCTTTAAAAACCTACGAGAAATTTATCACAAATTAATATATTAACTTCACTGCTGGATAAAATTTGTTTGTCTTATGCTTCCCGTTATTCTAAGCGGCAATCGCTTTTAAAAAAGTAATAAAACTCCAGTAAACCCTTAAGGAGACATTTAATACACAGCCAAAGACCTTATTTCACACATGGAAGGGTAATAAGCTGCTTGCGTGGATTGACTAAAACAAAACATAAAAGTTTAAAAGCGCAGAAATACAGTTTCAATTCTTAAAGTCCGTTCAGAGAAAGACATTGACCAAAGAATTTATAGTCATTCTATTCGTTAATTTAGAGTCATGACCACGCAAGTTTACATCATCTATAATATAAATATTCACATAGCTGAAGTTTACGTGTTTATTAAGTCACTACATAGTTATTTTGGATTCTATTTTTTAATGGTCAATAACCTACGGTAACACATAACGTTTTAAGATTTTATCTTCAGTAAATAACCAACACAACAGCAATAAAAGGAACGAACCCAAATGAAAGTTCTTCAAAATGCAATTAAGATGAATGCATCTTACAAGACGTGTCATCATCACAATTCCGGTTGTTGCTTAATTTAAGTATCATTGACTTTTTTTTACTTATTGTATGTATACATTTACATTAGTATTTCATCTACCAAATTTTAAAAAATAATCCCTGCATATATTGCTTATGTATAGTATTTTATTAAGGCGAACATTACTGTAACAGTTTATATTATTTGTGTGCCGAAGCAACAATAAACGAGAGAATTTCCAAAAGCATTGCAATACAGTTTAAATTAATAATTGTTGGTATGTGATTTCAAATGGATACGTTTATTGTATTATAAATCGAAAGTAAACACTTATTCAACGTTTACTGTGCTGCTAGCACAGGTTTTGTTAAATATAAAATGAAAAAAGCATGATATTTCGTTTAAATGAAGTACTTCCTTTGTTTTTTGCTTTTACGGACTATTTCTAATATGAATATTATTCACATTTTTATTATATGAGTAAGCCTTGTGTAAGTATGCATATTCTAGCGTTAAGAATAAAGATACAAAGAAAATCAACAAGAAAGGAATTAAGTATAAACTAATATTATTTTATCATCAGTAAACTAGACAGCAAACACTGTAGTTGATTATTTACTCCTGAAGAAAACATATATTACATTGCTAACGGTAGATTCAGATTCCACTCTCAGACAACTTTCATTCGATTTTATCCTGCGTATTTTTATATGGCGTTAAAAGAACGCGTCTCTTTTTGTTAAACCTCTATGGATAGTGGACAGTAAGTTAAGAAATGGTTTTAGAACACTACTTGTGTTAGCTTTGTTGATCGTAGTACGCACCAAAAGTTGATCGTAGATTTAGAAATAGAAATCATATGTAGCTCTAAATTGCCCACAACTTTAATAAAACAAAAACATAGCTTTAACATTTAAAATACACAGGTTAAAATTTAACACGATAGATGCTGTGCTAAAGTTTTTTAATGTCTTATTAACTCGATTTATTTGAATGCATATATGCTACCTCGACGTCACCGATGACATTTGTGTACCAAAATGGCGCATTTCAATTGATGGCAGTTTTGAGTTCAATATCAGCACTCTATTATCTCTATGGGAAAAAAACCTCAAAAACAACTTCATTAGCTTTATGTGGTGAGTGATAGTACGTCCAATCATTACCTATGGGACGATAGCTTTATGGTTAGATAGCGTAACAAACCCAGGTCACAGCAAAACTTACATCCATACAAAAGGTCGTAGATAATACAATAGCGGAAACAGTGTCTTTTTCGTCGTTATTGGCAATAGTCAGTTTTCTGGACCTCCCACACATTGTTGTGGAAAAGAAGGACAACATTCCGCCTTTTATATAAAACGAATCAATTTCCATATATTCATGTAGTACGTATGGCGAATAAGCTGCTAGCAACTAGCTAGCAGTGTGCAGAGGAAACCAGATACAACAAAAAAAAGTAAGAAAACACTGACTCAAGCAGGCACCTGTTGGTTTACATTCCGTTTAAAAACGGAGTAACATTCTGCAGCAGCAACATTTAGTCACAATCCAATAGTTAAAAAGTGCTACAGCCGCGGTCAACAGGTAATCGTATTCAGACTGATAAATTTTGAATACAAACATTAAATAAATAATTGAACTCGAAGCTGATCTAGAGTTGTAAAAACATGGCTAGCGATCTATCTAGTCTGGATACATGGAGACTCATTCACATAGAGGAATGAGGAGACAGACACTCTTGCACAAAAGGATGTTGAAATTTCATGGATTAGAAATCATAACGTCTGAGGTATTAATTTCTAGGCAACCTGAAAGTGCCCCAGTATTAGGATAATTATGATGGATTGGTACCTGCGAGAGAATACTTTCATCCAATCATTCCATAACCAACGTATTGCTTGGAACTTAATCGTTGATGTTTTCAAAATACATTTTCAGCTAGGATGCTGTCGCCACGAGAATGAACCCCCTTTGGGAAAATTGACTTTTTCGTGGACGGACCAAAAAGTATCTCATTCCATAAGATTCTAAACTGCGATGCCGATGCCATGCCTTTTACTAATGCAATAGTGATAGTGTGACGGAAGATCAAGAATAGGCTTTGCGCCTTTCTTATGGCTTCCTTTGGCGCATTTTGCATAAGTACTTACACCTTCACTTAGTAGTTCATTTTTCCATGGAATCTTTTCTCTGATGCATATTTCTCACTCTCCAGGTGTATTTATAAACAAAATTCAGGAAAATCCTCACGTGATACGCGAGACACCATTGCATGCTCATAGAACAGTAACAATCAACAGTTAGGGCTATAGGTATTACCGAAGACAAAAGTCTTGACTCAAAATTAAAGAGACAAACTGAAATACTGAAGAAACTTCAATGATTGTATCTCTATTTATGTCAAACTTGAGTCAAGCCTCTGGTCTTTGAGATGGTACATGCTAAGCGATTGTTTTTGACATAATTTTCCATAATTAATGAATAAATAATATCAAAGATACGATTACTAATGGAAATAAATAAATGTTACATTTTTTACGTTTCTTCTTAATAAAAGTGAGAAAATTGGAAACCCTTTATAAAATTAAAAACGTTAAATTTCTCATTATAGAAATAAGATCTTCTGGTAATTATATTCGATTTTCTATAGTAATGTGACTTTATACGCGATCCAAGTACCTACCTAAGGCAAAAATATTAATAAATTCTTTAATATTTTTTTGTATGTTGTGCTGGTGGGGCACGTGTTACTTTTGCATCATATACTACATTTAGTAAAATTCAAAATACAAATAGAAATGCCAAATGAAAACCATTTGCACAATACAGCGTAAACGTTTATTTAATTTCTATTCTTTCATTTTACTATGTTATACTTCCTGTATCCAGTTATAATTCGTATATGTTGACGTTGTTTGAGTATGTAGTAGCTATGTTAGATGGAAAAATCATGCGTGCTCTCAAAGGGTAATATATACAGAAATATTATTATTAATTTAATTATTATTTTTTTTTTGGCTCACAAAAACTGCACATACCACTATCGACAATTATTACGACATACTAAGAACTCAAAAGAATGTATCCCATATGGGTGAACGGGAATGATTCTCTTTGGTTTTCCTTCTTAACAGTTATTTACTCGAAAACTATAAACACTATAAAGTTAAAACTTTCTGGGATTCATTACATAAAGTTACTTAAAAAAAAGCCAAATCTATGCAAGCGCGGATTGCACTAGCTTATCCGGCTGTAGTCCTTGAATGGGAAATATGCGAAACGATTTCTTTAACTAAATAAACTTACGAAGAATTCTTCAAAGTTTACTCAGGAAAGTGACAAACCAAATTGATACAGCTTATCATAACACATACAAAATGAACGGTTTGTGGGATTATTTGCAGTTCACATAGAATTTATTGCAGTATAGTTATTTGTATTAAAAGCAAACGTAATGGGACATAATAGGGCTATTATTTTACTTCACTATGATATATCATGACCTTAATCCGTTCATTAATCCGCATTAGAAATTGGATTATTATTTAATTTCAAAGTATTATTTACCTTTGGTATGAGGTTATCTTGTTTCAGTTACGTTATAAGATGTTATAATAGCTCTGTTCGCAGAGGAATCACAAACAAGTCAGAGCCAATCATATACTGTGAAATCAGTCAGAAAACTGTTTCGGATTTCTTTGAGCCAATCGAATCGCGTCTGACTAGTTTGTGATTCCTCTCCGAACACAGCTAATAGCTGCTACCTATATCTATAGTGATAATCTGATAATTTAGAATGTGTGTGTACACGTTGGAAGGAAGGTGGCATAAGAAAACTGTATGCAACAAATTGTGTGTTACACAGAAGTTACACATTCAGACGTTTATCTACCCTATGGTATTTACTAGCACTTTTGATAGGTTCTTTCAGATTATGTTTATAACAAAATTCATTGTTGAATTTGCACAGCGACACAGCTGTGATAATGTAAAAAAGGGGTCAAAGAACTGCTATAATAAGGGTGTACTTACTTGAGATTAATTTGAAGAAAATTTGGTGTAGCAATTTATAACTGCTACTGTTAGTTAAAAAAAATCAACAGTTAAAAAAAACAGATTAAAAAAAACCGTTTTAAAGCGATACGCACTTTCGATTTTTTGAAATATGGGTAATTACATTGTGTTTACTAAAAAATGGTTTATTTATAAAAAAAAATGTCAATATTATATATAAACAATATACATAGCTTGGAAGGTGTCGAATTGAAGAGGATAAAGAAAATAAACACATTTGGGATGTCAGTAACCAGAGGAGAAATAAGTATTTATATTAGAGGTGAAATAATATTTGAAAAGTGTGAACAAGTAAAAAGTTTATCAGTAATAACTACAGTTCTACATTTTTTTTTTTAAAGAGGAATCTTTAAAAAGCTCTGAGGGTTTTGTACCCCTCTATGTGTGCGATTCCCCTCTTTTGCCACGCTTTGTGTACTCAGAATTATCCCGTTGGGATATACCTTCAAGCATACTGGACAGTCACCGTCTTCTCCAAATGGCTACACCAGTTTGTCTTCCTCACTCGTCAAGTTGCTTATTATTTACCAATTTTCTTACCCAGGAGTGAATAATCTTACATTTCTTTTCGGACGCTATCGTTTCTGCGATTATGTTTTTTGATACGAGGGTTGTGCCTAAATATGCCTAACACTCCAACTCACACATTCAAGTTGAACAGTGTCTTCAACACCACAGTACGCACATGGTTCCGTGTCGTCATTCTACAACTTTTTGCATATGCTTGAAATACAGTGTGTCCAGTCAACACTTGGGTCATGTAATAACTAGCTTACTGATTCAATTCAATTCACATCTGCAGATCTAGTGTTAGTCAATTGTCCTTTTATATCATTCGTGTCCCATCTTCTCTGTCACACGTCAACCATCGCTCTTTCCACAATTTCTTGGGTCACAATACCCCATTCTCATACATGATTTTTTTTGTACACCAATAGGTCTGTGGAACTCTTTCCTGTGATGATCTTTAGTAACGTTGTTCAAAAGACTTGCGCCACCCTCCTTAATCATTTTTTTTTTTTGGCTTCCCACGAAGAAATAAACCTTCTTTTCTGATACTTTGTACCGAATTAGCGCACCATATTGAATGTGCAACACCACAGAGCAAGTCCCGTTTACCACTGTTCGGACCACCTAGAGACTGGAAGAGATCTATTCTTTCGTCTTTCTGCAAGCACTTTAATATGCTCATTGAGGTATAATCTCTTATTTAGAATCATTCCTGTGATATCCCTAGCATTTCTCTAGTGTTTTTAATGTTAAAAGAGATGCTGTCTTTCTTTCATTTTTCTATTAGAATTAAGATCTCTGCTTTTGGAGTGCTAATTGCAATTTAATTTCCAGCAACCATTCAATTCTGTTAAAGCTCTCGTTAACTCTGCTTACAAGTCTATATTCATGCTTGACAGTATCTCCAGTGTCACGTCACCAGCATAGTCTATGTTGAAGTTGTTCCGCCAACTGAGCCTCAAAAACGTCATCAAACAAGATCTTCCATAACAGAGCTCTGCAGTATTCCGGCTGCTATATTGATTTTCTCATTCTTCTGTATCTGGAGCTGTATCTCATTAAAATAGTTCACTATTATGTTTATCAAGTACTTTGATATTCCTCTGTTCAGTAACTTTTGTGTGTTCTCAACGGCATATTTTGTTTTGCTTTTAGTTGTAGTGGGAGCCATCTGACCTGAAATCTCCAGAAACATTGTAGCCTCTTGCCTTTTTGTATTTGGTCTTCCATTTCTTCTGCCCGTATAATTATATCAGCCATTCCAGTATCCTAGTACCCTGCACTAGTCTATACAAGTCTCTGGCTGGTTGACCGAAGTAGTACACTGGCTTCATTCTTGGTTTGCCAAAAATTGCCTGTCATTTTGCGTGCTGATCGTCGCATTCACATAGAATGTGATAAGCGTTTTCTGTCATTCCATTACATAGTCTGCAATTGGTATTTCCAGTGATGATTCCAATTTTCTGCAGGTATCCTTTCAAGGGCCAGTGTTCTGCAAGGAGACCAGCTGCGGTGCAAAGATGATTTCTACTAAGCTGTAATAGTTCTTCAGTCTTCTTTGATAGTCCCTTAATAAAGGTCTTTCTATGAATTTGCCTCGTTGTTTTATACCAGCGCTATTTGTATTTTTCTTTTACCCAACTTCTTACCTGCTCTTGTGCTGTGTGTCTAGACGCTCCTAGAATAGGTTCTGGGCCCATATATGAAGCCGATGATCCCTTCCTTACTAACTCATCGGCTTTTTGGTTTCCTTCGATTGCCGAATAGCCGGGTACCCACAACAAAGTGTCCTTATTACGGTCTGTCGGGCTGTTATGTTCTCGAATACATTCCCAAACCAGTCTTGATTGTATTTTGGGGTTCACTAATGCCCTCAATATCGTTTAGCTATCTGCTGCAATATAAATCCGCTTTGATGTCAGTTGCATTCCTAGAGGAAAGTTGATCATTGTATTTCTCACCCTACTATAGATTCCAGCTCCAGTCACCGTAGCTAGGTTGATTCCTGCTTATCCGCTCCGTGATTTCTACCTTGATTTTTTTGTTTAGTTGATATGTGGTCTGATCTCAATCGCAAAACGCTTACCTTCCACATGATATAAAATATTATAATGTTCCATTGCTGCATATCTGCCGCTTGGTAGTTCTTGCAATCTGTGCTGGCCCATTCTTGTCTCTTCCATTATCACCAGGTGGAAAGGAGAGAGGTCTAGTAGATATTCCATTGCTGCTGTTGAAGTAGTCCTCATTGTGCTTGTTATTCCTAAACACGCAAGACTTTGTACCTTACTAAGTTCAGTTATAGGAGTTTGTTGCTGCATCTTTGTCCACCATACCAGAGATGCATAAGTGATGTGTGTCCAGTACATCATATTTGGTCCCCAAGTTTTTCTATGAGCTCTTCTAACTCACATAAATGTTGTCTTTGCCCCGGTTTTAATTCTTTGAAGCTGTCAATTCCAAGCGAGCTTAGAGTCAAGAACGATCCCAAGATTTCACTTTCTCAGACTGTTTTATTTCTTCACTTCGGACTTGTAGCGGTCCAAAGCCATCCAACTTTCTTCTTCTCGTGAATGCTATTATGGTCGTTTGGGGGACTCATGTTAAGACCCTCCTCTCCAATCCATTCCGGTATGACAAGATCATCTGTATTCCCCAAAGTTTTATGGCCTTTATTGTCCTGTCTTACTAGTAGCTGGTCCACGAATAGGTTCCACAGCAGGGGGGACAAAACTCCACCCTGCAGACATCCGCTTTCGACCCGTGCCACCAGTGTCTCTCCCATCATGATTGTGTAAAGTGATCTCACTTTAAGCATGCAGTTTCTCCACCTGCCGCTTGTTTCATCGATCCCTTTATTCCTCGAAATTGATGTTGCGGTAGTATTGTCAAATACTTCCGGCATGTAACGTCAAACTGCTTTTGATACAGCCTTGCTTTTTGGATAATTTACCATGTATCTTAAATTTTTCCAATAGCTTTCTTCTAGGTAGTATTGCATATAGCTTAATAATTGTCTTTAAGATAAATCTGTTGTAGTAACTTTTTAGAAGTAAAACTACTTTGGTAATTTTTTACTTCCAAGGAAAGATCTGCATTTCCAGGAGAGAGTTCATTATCGCCTTGGTTATTCTTTAGCTATTTAGCTCATTTTACAGCTTCATACATTTTTGTTAGCTAACTAATTTTCTTATTAAGCCGGCAATTTAAAAAATTGAATGTTGGACAGTTACTTGATGGTGTGCGTTAAATAATGTGGGTATATGTGAATACTTGTATGTGTTGTGTATATCATATTGTTACTGAATTAAAATAATCTTGTTATAACGATGAGTTATTATTAAACAACTGTAGTTTTTTAATGATAATTAAGGAAATATCCTCTTGTTTAAATAGACTTCTTTGAGCTGCGTTCTTATAAACAACATTGTGATAGTGTGCGTAATTACTGCAACTACATGAGATCATGTATTATATAATACCATTAACGATAAACATAACGTGCATCGAGTGTTGGTAGCTTTCTCAACGTTATTGCCAGAATGCCATCTATATATAGGAATGTATTATCCAATTATATGAAAAATGGTATGTATGTAAATCTCTATTCAAATAGAATTTCTACGTACATATGTTGATCTGTGTCGCTTACCTATATGTTACTACATTGTAAATTTAAAATTTAAATGATCTTATAAAATTGACATAAAACCTGCGTGCACATATATGTATAGTTTCGCACTTGTGGTAACATATTTGAAAGCAAAAGTAATGCAATATAAGGCTTACTAATCGTTCTTTGAAACAATATAAGTTAATAGCACTCAATTATTACAAGTGTTTTTAGAGAATGGACACTCAAACGTCTAAGAAACGACATATGTATCTTGAGCAAGTGGAGATGTGAAACGTCGTAGATAAACCCGTTGCTATATTCTCTGACACTTCATTTATTTTATGAAAAGCTAAATAATTGCAATTCACCGTAAACTCCGTGCTGCACCTAAAGTTACTACACGAGGCTACCTATTCTAAGTACTATATGGAATCCATTAAAATTGAAATATTCCTTACTCGAACTAAATAATTTCCTTATGATTATTAATAATAACAAAATAAATCGGTCAGCTATCAATTGTTATCATGTTTGCGTCCATAGAACAACTTTAGTTATCTCCCAGCAAATTTGCTGTGGAGTAAGGGAAAACCTCCCTAAGGGAGTGAGGAGTAAACTCCTGCTCACCTTCATGTCAACTGCCCTGCCGTGGACGGCGGGAGGCAGATCATCTGTTGGACGAACCCAGAGTCAGTAAGATAAATCTCAGCCAGATTGCGAACTTTTATGGTAGGGTGCAACCTGAGTGAGAGGGCTGAAATGGACACGGGGACACAATAGGTCTTTCTGGCGGAGTTGCCTTCTTCGGGTCTACACCCGCCCATGGACACAAAAAAAAAAAAAAATAAAGAGGGAAACCCATGGAAAAATCTTGAAGCAAATAGGATGATGATTGATAGGGTGTTCTATTGCCAAAAAAACGGGCAATTTGGCAGCTAAGTAAGCTTCCTTTGTTCTGACACTACCTCAGTCTATAACCTGAAACTTAATTCATTTAAATCGGTGAGCGATACTTGCTTCAAATGTTACCTGGTTGGTAGTGCATGTCTGACCAATTTTAAACTGCTTGAACTTTATCAAGCCGCTTAGAAAAAAGCTGATATGATTTTTACACCTCCACGAAAGGCTTACACGCTTAGGTATGCATAGATTTGGCTATTTTTCTTTTGTTTTGTAATGTTTATAGTATTCGAGTAAATACAAGACAAACAGAACAAAAACAATAAAGAATCTTTTTCGTTAATTTGTAAATTGACTTGCAATTTGTATATATTCCTTGGTAGTGGGTACATTTGATGAAAAAATTCCGGGTGCTCCAAAGGGCAACATATAGCAAAAACATCATTCAAGTGCTTGCCTATATTTTTGGCTTACTTGAGGGTCGCCTAGAATCGTCAGAAATTATCGACAACTACTATAACGTATTTCGAACTCAAAAGAATATATATACTCAGTGACATTAGAAGTGTTACACCCAGAAGGAATAATTGGTTCAAACTGATTTTTTGGCATCACAATGACTATCTTTAAAGTAAGCTATGGTAAGAATGTGAACTTTTTATCTTTGATAATTTTTCATGAAAAAAAATTGTGTGTGTCGTGTGTGGACAGAAGAAGGTAGAGGAAGACGTAGAAGACCAACTGGTTAAGTGAGGGGTACCACAGAGCGTCAAGATAGGCGCTTCAGCAGTGGCGGTTGGTGCATACGTCACAGGCGGGGCCAATACAATGATTGAAGTTCGTGTGCTATGGTCCGAAATACGAACATGTTACAAAGTTATACGAAGAAATTAAACATTGTATTGGCCCTGGTAAAACGTAAGCACCAGCCACCGCTGCGCTTCGAATAACTAGCTCCATGAGACCCTTTTGCTACTACGTATCAAATCGCTGACCAATGGTTTGGAGAATAAGGTAGACCTGTTACTATGCGTACAGTATATCCATGCATTCGAGTCTTTGGCTTTTTTTTCATACCGTTCACGATTAGGGCTTCCTTTGACTGCGAACTACTGTCGTCAACGTTTGAATTGGTGCTGGAATGGCAGCACTGGGAGGCAGAATGGCATGATATCGTCTTCAGCGATGAATCGTGATTCTGTCTAGGTATGCATGATGGCCGTAGATGGATACGACGCCGATGCGTGGAGAGTAACGTGATATTGGGTTTGCTGTTGAGAGGTATGTACACAGGCCATTGTCTATGGTAGCCAATCACCACTTCTCTTTATTCGAGGCAGTATGACAGCTGCGCGCTATGTTGATGATGTCTTACAAATCACTTTACTACCTTATCTTGATGGCCGTCCACACGTCCTTTTTACGCAAGACAACGCACGTTCTCATGTTGCTTGTCGAAGTATGGAGTTTCTTCAAGAAGTAGGCGTTAATATTTTGCTGAGGTCATCCTATTCAACGGATTTAAATGCTATTGAGCATGTGTGGGATATCATGGGGAGGAGGCTCTCCACTTTACGCTCTCTTCTACAGACTCTGGGACAGTTAATCCACGTAATTCAAGTTGCTTGAAACGAGGTGCTCCAAGCAGATATAGACCATCTCATTTTGTGTACAGGAGTGTACTCAGCTACGGAGTCGCCAAACACATTATTAATTTTTTTTCGTATTACATGTTAATAATTTCTTTTACAAATATTATCGCTTTATCTTGGATGTGAAATCATAACATTCCCAAAAGATCAAGTTGAACAAGTTATTCGTTCTAGGTGTAACACTTCTAATGTCACTGCTTGAGTATAACATAGACTAATAAAAAGATTATTTTTTTTTCTTCTTAATAGTAATTTAGTTTCAACTTACTCGAAACTATAAACATTACAAAGATAAAACTTCAATATTGTATATACAGCTATTTCAGAAAGAAAATTGCAAATCTATACAGGCGCCAAATTCGCTACTTTTTCTTTCAAATTTATATTAATAGTATTAAAGTAAATTTTGGCACCCTTCTTTTAATTTCGATTTTAATTCCTTTTCCGCCACCAGTTTTTTCAACAGTCTAACTATCAATTCTATCATTAAAAAACATTTATACCCGTTGATTAGTTAGTTAGTTAAACCTTAAACAATATGGAAAAGCTAGTAAAAACTGTGAATCGTTATTTTGGAGATAACAGACAAGATGCGGTTTCTATACATTTGCCAGTTTAGTAACGAATGCAGGTTAATATAGAAGAGACTTGATCGATTAGGTGATTAGTGAATTACATTTCCTTCCGATAGTCTAGAGGAAGAGCTCATTAAAGGGATCCCCGTGAAATGTGAAAGATAATATGGCATTTTAAGTGAAATAAATGCACGCAAGCGCTGCCGACAGACAGCTCGAAACGGGAACTTCACAAGAATCCTAACATTAGTATCGCAGGATACGCGCCGCAGTTAAACTCGTTCTCGAAGTGAATGTGGATTCGAAAAGACGTTACTTGATCTCTGACTCTCGACTTCAGGATACAAAAGTTCAGTTGTACAAGTTGTACATGCCGCTTAGTGATTCCGTAACCATGCATTTAGTCTGTATTGTCTTCTATACGGCGCTTATAGCAACAGGTATGATTCGATAAGTTATTTAAAAGAGGAGCGCGCTATTTTTTTGATGAATTATTTAGCTAGAAAGGATAGTACGATGTTATTGAAATGTTAGAATATCTTCGCAAATAAGTAACATAAAATTTTCACTATATAGTTTGTAGCGTCATGAAATCCTATTCAAACGTATATTGCTATTTTTACTTCCTTTTAATGTTTATGAACTACTCGTGCGCCAAGAGATAAAAAATTTGCACTCTTCAATTGATTTAAAATTTATACACCTATATCTTTCTGCTAAGTTTGAATCTTTCAATGGCGGGAAAACGGCTTCAGATCAACCGCGAAAGACGAAAGATATCTACGAGTGAAATAGGTTTGTGGTATCTTGGATGCCGGCCAGATTATATCATTTTACCTTTTAGACACTAATATGCTTTTGAAATAAGTAATATACTACATCTATGTTTGATTTTTAATTAGAGGCTGATACGGCACATCAACGTTTTGAATTGTATATAGGTACTTAATTGCAAGCTGACCTCTATACGGGAATTTTTTGTCGTTCGTGCTTAATTAAAGTTGCACATCGCTTTTGTATTTAATTTAAATCGATTTTATTCTGTAGCCACACCCGAGCTATTTTTTACAAGCAGCTTATGCTTGTTATATATATAGGTACCTAAACACAAGTGGCATATGGCCAATGTGCATAACGCCTGTGTAATAAGGAATTTTGTAATTGCTACTTTTTTTTTTGTTTTTGGTTTTATAATTATAAAAGGGTTATTTAAACTGATAAGTAACATATGCATGTATTTTTTTTTTTTTGAAAAAATTGTATCTACTTCCGAAACATAAATTGTGAAAATGTACCTTGTTACCATAAATACGGTAGTGCTTCATAAATATGTATGGATTTTTATTTTAAACCGTATAATAGAGAAGTTTGCTAGTATTTAAAGCAGTTGTTGGTCCTATCAAACCGAATTTTAAACGTAAAAACATTTCTGTTTATTTTCAAGATATGTTAGAATTTTTTTTTATATTTTACAAAAAAAAACAATTGTTTTCTAGCGCCATACAAAAATTATTATTACCATTAGGTATCTAAAAAAAAGAGGAAATTAAATATGCAACAAGGAATAACAATTACCTACTAATTGTAATCAACCAATTAACTACTTGACAACGACTACCTGTTTTTCAATTTGCTTTGCATGTAATGTTAATTTCCTTTTTTGTAAAATAAATGTTATTATCGTGTAATTGTTCCAGATTATACTTTTTGGAATTAAAAGAAAAAGTGAGCAATGAAACACAATATAGAATCAAAGCAATATATTTGTTGAAATAATATATTAGCTTCTTTAAAATGTTTCAACCATAATGCCACCTGCTTCATTCATGAAGTCCATTTTTATTATTATAAAGTAGTCAAAACAACAATATGTTTAAATAAAACAGAAACGAGATATAGATAACCACTTTCTTTTATTTAAGAATGTCTGTAGATATAAACGCCTCAAAAGAAAATAGCAACGAAAGTACCGCTAGTTATTTTAAGGATAGCTTTTTAGGATATTGTATTTTGAACTACTACATCCGGTATACTAACAGAAAAGCAATATATTTCAGCTTTTATGTAAATAAAATATGTTGTTTTCACGCTTTTCTTAAACCTAAATTTGCTGAAAATATGCCGAGAATGGGGGGGTTCTTGCATGACAGACCAAAATAAATTTTGTGTTTACAGCGAATAATTCTTGCATTTTCTGAAATACACTAAATATTAAATAATAAATTTTAATTTTTATGATGTCTGGCGTTGCATAGGGTTTGATGGCAATTTGATTCCATCTCTAAGAATAACTGTTCACAGAGTTAAGATGAGCCAAATAAAGTAAATTAATTTTCCATTATCAACTAAATTCGAAAATTATAGGCAGAAACAGATTTCCATATTATATTTGCAAAATTCCCTTTGTATTCCTAACATAAATAAAATAGATATATTCTTCTCGAAATCCTGAAAATCCTTATGAAATTTTGAACAAAGATATTTAACATGGTAATAATATAATTGGAAAATTGTATCTATTTGTGACAATATTTGCATATAAATGTGTGAGTTCATGGTATAAAAAATTAAAACTACTGAATCGGTCCTAACTCACAATCTCCATTTATTAAAAATTAATTAGCTGTAGCAACTAGTTTCGGGAGTGACTCCCATGCTCAGGCTAGCTGGAAGCCAGCAAAAGCAGTTGTACAAACTGAACAATACAAATAAAAATTATAGAAGTAAATGAATGTATAAAACTGCTGTATAAACTAACTGTCTGATAATCATATTTTTTTATACTGTGCTAAAAAAAAACATATTGGTATATTCATTTTCAATATTAATTATTCGTTCTTGATATCCTTTATGAATGACTTAGTGGTGATTTTTTACTGTTTGCATAAATAGTTAGGTACAACCGATTTTTTTTTATTTCTAATCTCTATATAATTATCCAAATTTTACACAGTTTTCAGTGTTAGTTAGTTTTTTTGACGAATGATTGAAATGGCTTATAAACAATTTAGAGAAATTGTTCTTGCTTTTTGTGTGTAAATACAGAAATTGTTCCCTTATTTTTCCTCATCATTGCTGTCGCGCCATCTGTAAGCATCAATAATTTATTCAGTTTAAGGGCATTAATTAACAAATTAAAAATAATTATAATGAAAACTACAGTTTACATTATAGTCAATTTTCGTTTTTGAAAATATTTCTTTCTTTATTATTATTATTATCTCTAAAAGTCTTGGGAGTAAGAGGTTGCTGACCATTGTTATATGCTATTATAAAGAAAATTATTATTTATTAAGGTGTTATTTACTCTTAAATTTAACAATTTTATTTGTGTTTCTATTTTATCTACTTATTTGATATTTATTCAATATCAAACAGAGGGTTTTAATAACAGAACTACTACTGAAATGTGAATCAGATTCCAGTAACTTGTACAATACGTATTTAATTAGTAATAATTAAGTGTATATATAAATTTGTATTGGACAATTTTTTATATCCTTGAGTACAATGAGTACATACGTACGTAATACACGTGTTTCATGAAATAAGTCAACTGGTATGTCGAAATGTTCAAATTTATTTCTAAAGAAAAATATTTCAAAGGAATCTCTTTTTCACTACTAATTTCAAAGAAATCTTATTGTACCTTTTTTTCTTACCTGCACTTATTGTTCGGTACGCATTAAGACATGCTTATTGTTTCGGTATTGCTTCAACTGTTGGTAAAGTTTTGGGTAATACACGTTTACCTTGTTATGTGGTTGCTTTCTTGTTAACTTCGCACTTGCAAGTGCTAGAAACGTTTTGCTTTGTATATTACAGGAAGTGCAATGGCAAAATATAAATTTATACATACAATGCTGTAGGCTCATATTTGCATAAAAACTTTTTAATATTTTGCCAGAATTAAACAAATGTAATTAAAAAACTATTTTTACTTTACAGCTCCTATTCAACGTTAATTGAAATAATAAGTTTGCGTATGTAAATGTAATTATAAATCAACAGATGTTACAATCGTATACCATGTAATGATGTCAATTTGTGACCTTCAGTCAGATTCATTTTCTAGATATATGTATGTAATTCTTATATCTTCAGGTAATTAATATTATCATTTCTTCATACAAAAATGGTTTCATCTCTATTTCTAGTGCAAAAAGTAAAAATCGTTTGCAATACTAGGGAAACTTCAATATTGAAACAATTTAAATAATCTTCTTTGGTAAGTTTTTTGTTATTAATTTCTGATTGGATGATACAGATAATTTAAATACCTGGGAACTTATTTATGATAAAACGCCATTTTCCCACAATTTTTTGTTATGACGTTGCAAGGGCTTTGATATTGTATCTACAGACACTGATATTTGCACATTCCGCACTACACAATTTAAATCCGAATAATTCGGACATCTATTCTTAAATTATTATACTTCTGTATTAATTCAAATGTGAGTATCCCACCACTTTCAAAAATATGAGAGATTGCATAACAAATGCTTTCCATAATTATTAGTCCAAGGTTATTAAGGGAAGTGGGAAATTCCACCAATTTCGCCAATTATCGTCATATCTTTGTTTGCAAATGAATCTGAAGAAATAGCAAAAGGCACTTTCAATTAGGAAAAAATATTATAAAAGAATAATTCCCGATTACTTAAACTGAAACATAAATTTGCAAATGAATGGAACGCATTTTTGAAATGCATTTGAATGAAAAAAATGTTTGAATTTTGTTTACCCTTTATTTTTGTTTTCTTAATTAAGTAGTTGTATGTATGTATGTAGAGAGGATGATGTTATACTGCGACCTAAGAGATCTATTGTGTCCCCCATTTTTGCTCCTTGATAGCCGGCCTTCCAATCTCATTCCTTTCAAAGAGTGTAGGATATCAGAAGGCTCCAGATTAGGTAAATCTCCCTCTTTGATTTCAGATGCTTCCAGGTGCAACGCCCTTGAGGGACTTGCCCCAACGCAATTTGAAAGGAGATGGACGGGTGTTTCATTCTATTCCCACAAAATCTACGTTCATATTCCTTTGCGAATCCAGCTTACTCAGATGTCCTTTCAGTTTACAATCGCCTGAAAGTACTCCTGTTAATATGCGAACATTGTTACTCAGGTTGATGCATTCTACAGACCTCTTCTGGTTAAGGGTTCCCAGAAGAATTTTCCTTTGCTTCATTTCCTGAATATTCTCCCAATAGTTAGATTTTCTATGCTCCATTACTTTTTAGTTTCGTCAGTATTGTACTGCTACTTATCCCGCAAAAGAATTCAGGCCCTACAAAAGCTATTCCAGCCCCTTTTTGCGAGATTATGGGGATCCCTCTGTGGGCATCCTCTGGTCGTACTAACCGAAATGCTTCTTTTTGGTGATGTCCCACCAAATTTAAATAGTTACACATTATAAATGTAGCGCTTCAAAAGCGATCACTTACTAAGAACATATAATCAAAAATATGTTCATAATTAAGCTCTCCATTCCCTTGTACAAAAACCATATAATACTGCTATCGTTGGCTATACCAAATTTTTATAGATTTATTTTTTACGAGAAAGTGAAATAGACGATTATCCAAACTTAGCTACGGTCAAGATATTGAAGGCGCAATATTATTGTGATTGGGATAAATTCAGATGAAATTTTGCTGGTTTTCTTATATCATTTACTTTAATATCAAATATTACTAGTACACTCCATTAGAAACGTTGACAGGTCATAGTTTCTGATAGAAAAATAAGCATATTCAATATTTATTAACATAATACCAGAGAAGAACGAGTTTTAGGATATTGGGCAAAAAACGGATTTGTTCACATCCGTTTCATACACTGGGAAAAAATTTAATAATCATAAATAAAAATACAATTATCGTAAGTAAAAAGTTAAGCTGGATAGGGACAAAAGCACAGATTACTTAGCACTAGTAAAAAAGAAATCCTAATAAGATTTTGATTTTGAAATTTGCGTGGTAGTCATGGCCGATTATGATCTTAAGGAAAATATTTTCAGGTTCATAGCACATTGAGTATAAATCCCTTTAAGTTATTTTTTTTTCAAAAGGTGTGTGATACTTTTCCTGCAGTTTTTGTTTGTACAAAGGTTTGATATAGCTCTTCCCATAGTTTGTAAAATATTAGTAGTAAAATTGCTTAAAATATGTAAAAAAAAAATTTAGGTTAAGCGAGTAAAGATACTTTTTCATGTAGGACACTGTACATAATTTGAAAGGCTAAGAATTTTTACATTAGATATTTATTATTACCATTTTTCCTATTTATCATGTAGTAAATTTCGTTTGACTGTTGAGAATGCACAATAATTGTTATATATTAGCAGGACATACATAAAGAAAATCAAATGATATCTTTTATATTAAATGCTAATGCTTTGAATATTACAAATTCTTCTCAAGTAAAACGTTATACATCGATAAAAATAAGGATGACATTGAAATTTAAAAATACTAAGGCGCCAGTTCGGTGGGACCCTGTATGTATGGTAAAAACTTATAAACCAATTAAAGGAATAAAGGTGTTGGTGAAAATTCTTTCAAATATTCTGCTAAATGTCTAGTTTAATTGGTATTTTAATAAAATACCTCACTTTAGTATCTGCAGGACTTTTATGGTTTTTCGATTTTATCAAAATTATATAACACATATGTTTATAACTAAAAAATTCGTACTCAATGCAATGCATTCATTCAGTTTAAATTTGCTTTGGTTTAGTTAATATAGTATTTTGTTGAAGTACTATGAGGAAGACAGTGCTTAAAATTATAAAATACGACATATCTTTTATTTGATCATGCTTCAATAGTAGCTCTTTTTGTATTACCTATTTTATCTTTATGAGAGCTATTAAAAATGAAACGACACATCAAGACTTAGTTTAGCTTGTTGTATGGGCCGTGCTCTACATACCAATGTTCAACTTTACTGCGGTTCCATTCACGCATTAGTATGATAGCAATAACACCTTAGGAATGTCGGTGCTACGAAATAATGTACATGCATAAACTAATACTACAATGTTATTTATGCTAGGTATAATTATTCTAGTATCTTATTTTTTGAATTGCAAATAACAGCGATAAAAAGTAACCACTTGGAAGGTATATATGTATGTACCCATTTTTATGACTTCGGTCAATTGAACTGTTTATTTCTGAAAACAAAAAACTCTTTGTTAGATTTTAATTGAACACGAAAAATTGCAATTTAAGTTAACAATACGCTGTATCATCCAAAAAAAAAAACAAAAGTCAATTCAATGTTGATTCTTTGTGCCTTTTATTTTATATCCAAATAAAATACATGCATAAATTAATACTATAACATCATTTGAAAAACATGTTAGCTGTAACTACAGTATCTCTCTATTTTTTGAATTGCAAATAACAGCGATAAAAAGTAACCACTAGGAAAGTATATACCTATTTTTATGGCTTTGGTCGATTGAACCGCTTATTTATATTTGTTAGCTTTTAAGTCAACAATACGTTATATCATCCAGGAAAACAAAAGTCAGTTCAATGTTGACGCTTTGTGTCTCGACGCACGCATTGCTTGTTGGTTACTTTAATATTTAATTTTTGTAGCTTATTCTTTTATTCACTAAATTGCCAGCACACTTAATTTGCATTGTGATGGGGCTAGCAGGAAGGTTTAAGTGTACACTACCCGACAAAATTAATGTCGTGGTCTATACCGCAGTGACTATCAAAACTGCTCATCATTTGAACAGGCGCGCGTTTGGCTGCCATCGGTATATGTAGATAGCGTTAATTAAGTTTTATTTGGGTATCTACATTTAAAACACATTGGCACATGGCAATTAAAAAATTAGATAGAAAAATTCCAGAAAAAAAATCGCTGTGGGCGACGACATTAATGTTGTCGGGCAGTGTACATGGCTGTCTACTCTACCCTATCTAGAATCCAGGATAATAAACAGCTTATTTGAAATATAATAAATTTGGATTTCACATTTGATATGGATAAAAATCTTACGTGGTTAAAAGCTGTTACAGCAACAAAAATTAAACTACAGTCAATTCGTATAGTTATGAATGAAATCATTTCCAGTTTTAAATAATTATAAAAATATATCCGTGATGTTTCATTAAACAGAAATAGTTGTGATTTTCATGAAGCTAAAAATAAATTAGTGATGTCATTGGTGTATTTTCTTATTTATTTTTAAATTAATAAATGTGCCTATATGCCATTTTCGCAACTAAATAACATTCGAATTTACGACAGCGTTTGAAATAGTGTGCGTTCGTATGTGTACCCTAAAATGTGTATTTTTATCACGATCCACGTTGTAGTGTAAATATCGGTCGGTCTCGGTTTCCATTCTCTCTACGAATATTTCAAATTCACACCCGCATAGGCGTAGATACTGGTGTAGTCCTATTTTTATTATCGCCGACTATTTCTTATTTAGTCAGATAAGCGTAACAATTAAGCGGTCTCGGGGCGAGAAGATGGAATTTCGAATGGCCCCAATTCGATAAGTTTTGGTGTTCGTGGAATTGGGTTAATCGACATCTCCCGTACCGAACAACATTTAGATACCAAATACCAATATATGCTATAAAAATCGCCGAACCTCGATATTATGCTTAGATTGGTGCGAAGTGTGAAGATGTGAAACATTTCACGGCACGGAAATAAGAAACCCATCGTCGAGGCCTGAGAAGATTTTCAATTAATTGTCACGCTTTGATATGCATGCCGGTTTTCGATTCGCATCTAAAGTGAATGCAAACTGATGGTTGTTCTTTTGGACCGCATTAAATTGCAGATACAATATTGATTATTAATTCAAGGTGTATCATGCTAGTGGAAATATTGGACACATATTAATTTGTTGTGCAAGAGTTGTTAGGCAATTTGATAAGCATCGATTTTTATATGTCCTGCAGCTCTGGTGGATACAGTGTATTTATGACTTCGTTATTAAATGGTTTTTTGAATAGAGTGTTTTCAAAAAAATCATTTAATAGCGAAGTTCTTTTAACAAGCTTATTTTAATAAAAGCCGTGACGTAATTTTTTTTTCAAATAGGAGTAAATTTTCTTTTCAAAATAGGGTGATGCCGTACACTGTGGTTCATTCTTTACTGTACACGTGATACTGCGAAAAAATCTATGGAGTAAACCATGGTTATTGTTGACAAAAAGAAATAAGATCTAAACTGCAGGTAACAACATTTCTTGTAATACAACATCCAAAAGACGATAAATAGATGAAATAAAATAAAGAGCTCTATCCGTTCCAATATTTATTTTTTTAGTTTCAACAATTACGTCATCATATTACCCATATTATCAAAATCGGTAAAATTATTTGAATTGAATCAAATTCTAAAAAAAAAAACTAACAATACAAGTAGCTAAAATTGAGGAGGCATCTTAATTCAAGATACCGTTTTTTGAATAAAAACTCAGTTTTTGTGAATATGTATAATTGCATCAAATGTAATTTGAAAATTGTGTAAGAAATAATTAACAGTTGAATTAGATTAGAACTGGAATAGATCTCTAGACTTATTTTTGCCACGATCTTTTTGAGTTTATTTTGTCAATATAATATATATATTGCTGTGTTTCATAAGAGGAAAGCTACCAACCATATTGAAATGCAATTACTATTTTATGTACGCACCTGTTTGTAAGTCCAGTATAATTTGGATTAATTCACACTAGTTGTCATGGAAGTTGAATATAATTTATCGTCTGACAACTACGATAGCTTGGTAACCTAGGTGTCTATTTTAATTGAATGGGGTAGTGACTCAATGTGATTCGTATAAAGGAAATGTTTGAAAATCCTTGGTTACGTGTGGATAGTTGATGAAAAGTCTTGAAAATAACTGTGTCATTTCTCAGAAAATATAAATCAATTAAACCATATTGCGGGGGTATATCTGGTATCGTAGGGGATAAATTCACGAATTTGGTGTTTACTATATCTGGGTACATGTCTTACATGGAATTTTACATGTGTTTGTAACGAAGGAGGTGAATATACGAGCGAATCTGGATTGTCACTACAAGGAAATCACATTCAGAGGTACTCTGGCATTTGTATAAACCGGAAAACGAGGTATCTGGTCAAAACATTGTTTAAATTATTATTATTTCGTATGAGATTTAAATTCTGAGCTTTTGTAAATTGGCAAACGTGGTTGGTGGTTTTCTATTCCCTTATGATAGCGCGGGAGATTTTAAAAGTTCATATTTGAATAAAAGGATCTAAGTTATACTGGATAATTGAAATACTTGTTTGAATATCCAAATAACTATACTCACCCTGAGTAAGAGTTCTCATACTTTTTTTTATATATTTCCTGTATAGACTTGTACATGAATTATACATGTTATTAATGATTGCACTGTTTTATTAATGGAAGTTCATTCGATACATTGAATTATTAAGAGTTAAATTATAAATTCAGTATTTAACAAAGTAAGGGCATAGTAATAAACAAGTTGGTGATTCAGGAGAGCCGAGGCGTACAGCCGTCAGCACAGCGGGTTCGTAACTGTAGAATATAATAAAGGTAGTCTCCTCATTGGTTAGCAAGGGTGGGGATTGTTAGTATGTATGTTCTGGAGTGGTAAATCTTAGATATCTTGGACGTATACGGGATTTCATAGCCATCTAGTGGATTGAGTTTGCATTGTGTTTATCATTGTAGGAAGGTATCTGCAAAGAAAAGGCAGATATAATTTAAAAGCTATTTATTTATTTACCTTTTGCTTGTTAAAACATATACCCCTGGAGAATCACAATATAACTATTTGGCGCCCAACGTGGGGCGAATTGAACTTTATTCAGTATCTTACTATTTCTTATAAATAAGCAAGTTCAAATAAAGAATGGATATTAGAAAGCGGGGTAAATCTAAGTCAGCATTGAGGGTATCAGCAATTAGGAGGGGTGATGCAGAAGAAATGCCAGAAAGAGAGCGAATTAATGGGGACATGACGTTTAAAGATTTTGTTAAGATGTATATGCAAGATAGGATTGAGGAGCGACAGCAAATAGCTGAGTTAAGAGAAGAGGTAAGGAATATATGGGGAGGAACACAAGGATTGATTAGCAAGGAAACAGAAGAACAAATGGGGGACACTGAAGAGGGAGTAGATCAACTAGATGATCAAATTTGGGGCTCAGACGAAGAAGAAGAAAATGAGGCTGATGAAAATGAAGTTGGAACAAATGAAGAAAAAGAAAATAGCGGTAAAAAAGACGGTAATAAAGAATTGACGACAAAAGAAAGCGCAGCTACGGACAAAGACGAGTCATCAGATCCTAATGGCGAATCTGAAAATGATAAAAACCAAATAAATGAAGAGGATCCCGAATATGATGACGATCAAATTGATCCTTATCACAGCAACCAACCGGAATTGCTGGAACCAGAACCTATGGACTTACCAGATGATTTACAACTAGACGACAATGAAAAAGGAAATAAAAATGAAAATCAAGAACAAGAAAACGATGATCCAGATGTTGAAAAAGGAGATGCAACTGAAGAAAATGATAGTAATAATTCCGGAAATTCCAGCAAACCAGATGCCCTTGAAACCGAAAAAGATGATACTGACAATCAAAAGGAAACTGCACAATTTGATGATGCGATGGATTCTGAGGCGAAAGAAGATGTGGAGAAAAACGAACAGTCTACGTTAGATAAAACAAGCGCTCAGGATGCTCAAGCACAGTCAATGGATGTTGATAATAACACGAATGAATCTGCTGACAAGGTTCATGCAAATCAAGCGAAAAATCGAATTTCTTGTAAGGATGAATCGGTGATGCAACAGGAAGAAGATAAGGATTGCAAAGAGGAGGATAAGGCTATTGAGATGAGCGAAGATTTTGACAGTAAAATACATGATGTGCATAGAATCCAGAATGAGGATAGTCAAGATGAATATCATTCCGATGCAGAAAGCGATTACAGAATTATTATTAAAGAGTATGACCATAGAATAAAGGGGATCACATAAATTTGATATATCCTTATTGTAAATAATATTTTAATTATTTGCATACTTTATTCGTTATTGTGTTCAGTTTTGTTAAATGATAAATGCAATTTTAGTGGGGTGTGTTTGGTGACTGGATTAGACCAGCCCTGAAACGTTTTCAATACAAAAGGACGTTGTGTTGGAACAAGATAGCGTCTCAGGGACGTTTATTCCTCTTGCTGTAACAGACCTCGTTTCTTTGTTAATTTAAAAAGAGAAATCAATATTTAAAAATTTTCATACAAGATAAAAATTTATTCAATATTTATTTGGGGAAATGCTGTGTTTCATAAGAGGAAAGCTACCAACCATATTGAAATGCAATTACTATTTTATGTACACACCTGTTTGTAAGTCCAGTATAATTTGGATTAATTCACACTAGTTGTCATGGAAGTTGAATATAATTTATCGTCTGACAACTACGATAGCTTGGTAACCTAGGTGTCTATTTTAATTGAATGGGGTAGTGACTCAATGTGATTCGTATAAAGGAAATGTTTGAAAATCCTTGGTTACGTGTGGATAGTTGATGAAAAGTCTTGAAAATAACTGTGTCATTTCTCAGAAAATATAAATCAATTAAACCATATTGCGGGGGTATATCTGGTATCGTAGGGGATAAATTCACGAATTTGGTGTTTACTATATCTGGGTACATGTTTTACATGGGATTTTACATGTGTTTGTAACGAAGGAGGTGAATATACGAGCGAATCTGGATTGTCACTACAAGGAAATCACATTCAGAGGTACTCTGGCATTTGTATAAACCGGAAAACGAGGTATCTGGTCAAAACATTGTTTAAATTATTATTATTTCGTATGAGATTTAAATTCTGAGCTTTTGTAAATGGCAAACGTGGTTGGTGGTTTTCTATTCCCTTATGATAGCGCGGGAGATTTTAAAAGTTCATATTTGAATAAAAGGATCTAAGTTATACTGGATAATTGATAATACTTGTTTGAATATCCCAAATAACTATACTCACCCTGAGTAAGAGTTCTCATACTTTTTTTTATATATTTCCTGTATAGACTTGTTCATGAATTATACATGTTATTAATGATTGCACTGTTTTATTAAAGAAAGTTATTTATTTATTTTCCTTTTGCTTGTTAAAGCATATACCCGGGGAAATCACAATAATATATATGAAAGGCTTATTGTAATAACGTGATATGTCACAAATAAAAGAAGATGAGTTATCAAGCTTTGAAGCTTTTGGAAAATGCATAAAACTGTCTATTGTTCAATTTAAAATTAGTAATATTTCGGTGAGGCTTATCATGTTATTACAATAAGCCCTTCATATGCCAAGGCATGAATTATTATTGGTGCTATTTTTTACATAACGGTTGCTTTTCTAATAGTTTAACAGATAAGAAAAAATACTTTTCCGTTAAATTAATGACATTTTTCCAATCTTCTAAAGCAAATATTAAATGCGCCTACAGATAGGAAACAAATTGTTCCTTAAAGGAGGCACGCTCCCTTCCTTAAAGATTTTCTTTCTTGCCTGTGTAGAAAAAAATTACTTCTGCTCCATGGTTTAGTAGTAAAATGTTCAACTTCGAAATAGATTGTGAAATCCATGAATGGATATCAATAAATAATAGAAGAAGGAAAAAAAACGTCCGTACATTCACCAAAAACTTTTAAATATATTTAAGACTACATGTTTCAGCGTACAAATGCCATCTTCAGGTCACGTCATGTTAAGAAATCTAAAAATTAAAATTAATTATTAAAAATTAAAAAGTCGAAATAAATTTCTTAACATGATGTTTTAAGACCTGAAGATGACATTTGTACGCCGAAACATATAGTCTTAAATATATATTTAGAAGTTTTTGGTGAATATACGGCCGTTTTTTTTTTCTACGTTTATTATTCATTTCGAAATAGACGCTTCTTAAACGAATAATCGCCAGCGGAACATGGGAAAAGAGTTAAAACGGTATTAGATTTCATTCCGTTTTCTTATCCACTATTTGTTATACGTCTTTATATAAGTCTTCTTGCATGCTGCAGACATTCCTTGGATCTAACTACATCGAAAATTGTTGAAATCGTAAGTTCCGTAGCAGGAAAATCCGATTTAACCATATTAAGACATCGAATTGAGGAAGTACAAAATGCTCCAAATATTCAGGTGATTGATATATTGGCAAAATGCCAGAGCGAGTAGTGGAAGTTAAAAGTTTGAGTTGAAAACACTAAATAATAATACGGCACATTTCACATCACATCACATGTTAAAAGCTATAAAACTCATAAGTTAATAAAAAATAGTTTTAAAGCTTAGACCAAGTTGGCATAAACGCAAAGTAGTGATTAAAAAATGTCAATTCTAAAAATGCACCTACTCTGTTAAACATTGTATGGCTTCTAAAGATATAAATAAAAAACAAGTAGTTCCATATCATAAATAAACTCAATTAGCTTTTTCTTTCTTTGCTATTAAAAAAAATCTTTCAATAGTTTGTAGCAGCTGACGGCGTTTATAAGAAATGATACATCGATAGGTAAGCTTAACAGTTGTTTAAATGCATTTAGATTATTAAAAGTGTTCTAGATATAAGATTTCAATGATTATAATTTTCATCTGCTTCACTATTTTCGATAAAAATGGTTTTAGGTTGCCGTTCTATTCTAAGTACACACATAAGTTGATTACGCAATGGTAATACTGAAGTGAACCAATTACCCCTTGTACACACAAACATATACCTTAAATACACTATTAGCCGTAGTTACAGCAGAAATTTGTTTACACTAGCATTAGGTACCTGTGTTGTTACCGATAACACAACGTAGTTAAGCGTATGTAACATATATTTGGCGCGACCTCAATATTTTTCTAGCATTCCGGATTCATTACGTGTAAATATTATATCTATGTAACGATGACCCGATATATTTTAGTATATCACACCCAGTTATGATATTATACCTACTCATTCTGAATCCTAAGTATATCTAATAATACATTTATTCATCTCCAGTTATTTAACGCATAAGTTACAGACTTAATTAACTTCTCAAAACTACTCAGAAAATTCAGATATTTCCTGTGAATCTATTTGCTAAACGTATTACATAATATAATGTCACTAACCTTAGGCGGACATTGTACTATGAAAGTTGTTTGACAAAGATCTTTGGTAAAAGGCCGCACAACACAAAAGGGAATATTTATGTATAACGAAATATCTAAACTAATTAATTAATGGTTGCTACGTACTGTTTATGTTTTAGTGAATTTCACAAAGGCTCATGAGTTTCTTGTATAGTATTTGGTTTTCCTTATTATTTTACTTCGAGAATATATTCCTTCAGTAATTTCTAATCACCGCAGGAAAACCTACGGCTATTGCAGTCGGAGGAAATGAAAAAGCCCATAAGTTAGCAAGGAAGAGATCATCGGCTTCTTATCTACGCTCAGAACTTGTTCTAGGAATGTCCAAAAACACAGCGCGAGAGCAGATAAGAAACTGGATAACAGAAAAATAACCCGGCAAATTCATGGAAAGATCATTATTAAGGAACCATCAAAGAAGAAGACAGAAGAACTACTGTAGCTTAGTAGGAATCATCTTTGCACCATAACAGGTCTCCTTACAGGGCACTGCGTACTAAAAGCGCACCTACAGAAAATTGGGATCAACACTGGAGATACCAACTGCAGACTGTGTAATGGGATGACAGAGAAGTCTTACCATATTCTGTATGAATGCAAGGCTTTCGACGCAAAAAGATAGGCAATTTTTGGCAAGCCAAAAATGAACCCATAGGATTACTTCGATCAACCATCTAGAGACCTGTACAAATTAGCGCTGGGTACTAGGATACTGGAATGGATGATATAGTTCAATGGGTAAAAGAAATGGGAGACCAAATACAAAAAGACAAGAGGCTACAATGTTTCCGGAGACTTCTGATGAGGTGACTCCACAACAATGGAATTGCAAATTCTCGTTTAAAATTTATTATCCAAATATATTTTCAGATAAGCATATACTAAATTCAGATAAGAATATACTATTTCAACTGAAAATATCTTATCGTCTAGTGCAAACTCTCGTAGTACGTATATGAAGTTACTCAAACTGTAAAATTCGAATTTACAGTTTCTGTGAGTGTGCGTGAACCCATTGACTCAATAAGAATACATGAAACGATCCGGCAGTTGGTCTTCTTGCGATTTAATTTAATAAAAATTTAGGAAACTGGTCCACGCGCATAAATTTCTAAATTAAATATCCAAGCCTAGAATTTTGGGCAATAATAATTCATAATTGTTTGACTTAAAGACCATTGCTTCCTAACTACTTCCTGGTCCTGCTTTAGACAGTTTGGCCCTATTTCTCCAACCTAGATTCGGAAAGCCTCTTGAGATGAGTGCCACGGATAGAATTGCGCGAACAAACCATTTTATTTTGAGGTCAAGAATTCGCAATTATGACTTTCATGCGCATTTCAGGGACAGCTTGTGCAAATAAATACGCCGTCTCGAATATCCGACACGTGCATGCAAATTCTGAAAACCGGCAGAGCGACAGCCGGCAAACAAAACGGCGGATCGATAACAAGGATATCTGAAGTGTGGAGGACGTAGACGAGACGATATGGAAGAATTTCAAAAGCTGTTATCTTAATGCGGAGGTGTCCCCGGATCGATTCTAATGGCCATATTCGCGCCTCAACCGTCCCTTATGCTGTTCTATTTAGTATTCCAGCCACAGACTATGGGATATCCTTGGAAGTAAGGACACGCTCTGGAAAACTACAATCAGATATTCAATTAAGGTCATGCGATTCATGCGATTTGCCATCTACTTCTAGTTATTTAATGACTCATTTATCTTCTTCATTGTTAGAAATATCATACGCGTGACTGAAAGCGAAAACTAAAAAAAAACATCTAATTTTCTTAATTTCACTTATCCTTATAACTTTTTTAGATTATAGGTGAAAGAAACCGGTTAAAACCGGTACGAAAAGAATGAGAACATCGCCACACTTAAACGATGTAGTTGAGCTTTGTTTGTTATTACTTTTGTGCAGCATAAATTTACTTTTTGTTTTCGTGATAGCTTGATATTAAAAATAATTTTTGACCAATTTAGGATTGGCTAATGGCATACATAACCTAATTCTCCAAATGTGTGAATTACGTCACATTAGTGTTAAAGTCACAAATACGGAAAACAGTTCAGAATAAAATTTATACAGGGTGTGTAGTAATTCGCGAAAAATCTGCACGTAGCAGCTTCTGTGCCAAATTATATCATTCACGTCACGAAAGTTGAGATAGAAATTTGTTTTCCGTAAATAATATCCTTTCCCATCATAGTCTGGTTTTCAACATTTCTTTGTTAACATATCTTCATTGAAATTATGTATGGTATACATAAAATTTCTAATTAGCTCGAGCAATTGCGAGTTATGAATAAAACAATGTACTTGTTTTTACTTCAAGTAATATTTACAATTAGTAATATACTTAAGTAATATAGCTATAGCAATAGTTTTGTCAAAAAGTAGCTTTACTTTATTTATAATTTTTGAATGTCCAAAATGTTCATTTAGTTTAAAGTTTTATTTTTTTTTTATTTTTCTTTTTAAAAGGCCTATCATCAATTAATGCTGGTATCTGCGGTAGCCCATATATTTTTATTTACGTCTTGAAAAATCTGAGATGGGAAAGCCATGATGTGCGTCGTCTAGGATCTCTTCTCTCTTCTATTTTTCCTTGTTATATTAGTTTTAATAGGCAATAATTCTAATCGCGCATGATGTGATCAGAGTATTCTAATGTTTACGTTTGATTGTTGATAAAAGCTCTTTATCTTTATTGATACGCCGCTTTAATATTGACTGGTGGGGCCAATCTCCGGCCAATTCCTCCCTTCCCTTTTTTTTATTACTTTTACAGTATAAGTTTTGAAACAGTTTAGCTCAGCTTGCAATAATTTATTACCTCGTTTATTGCTAACTAAAATAATACCGACACAAAAAATTTAATGTAGACAAGTTTAAAAGCAATTTTAAAATGAAAAATACATTAAGTCCTTATCGGGAACACTTATCTGCCTAAATATAAACATTGACGTATTTCCTTCAGAATTGCATATGTTTAGTCTTTAAACTGGACGTACATGGGCCACTTGTCTACATTTTGCCACTTAACTAACGCAAAACTATTCAGGCTCAGAGCACATGAGTTATTTAAGCGAAGATCCTCGAGTATTTTTACCCTAAGAAAGATATGAATGGTAGTTCATTTTGATTTCAAATACTATAGTTATTAATTTGCCATGTCATCCTAGAATAATACTACACTTTATTACTATAAGTAATAAATATTAAATATTCTTAAGCCCATTTTTTATTGCGGGGAAGTGTCTAAACCACTGCTCGGCACTGTAGGGGAAGCGACTCTCCTACTATTCCTGTAGGGAAATCGAAAACAAGTGTGTGAGTCAGATGGCCAGCAAAGATCGGCTATTGAAATTAAAAACATATGTAGGTGCCTGTCGCATATTAGACACTTCAACATAATAACGTTTGTAAGGTCACCTATAAGTTCATAAGAATACGTGGATGGAGAGAATACCATAATTAATTAGAAATTTACCTCCTCACCAGCGCTTATTGACCCATTAGCCGTAAATGTTACTTATAAAAGATTCTGTATATCTATATGATATGTTCAGCTACGTTGTGCTATCGGTATTCCAATTAATTTTAGATGTCATGGTAAGTTAGTCCAACGCTTCTTTAATATTTAAAATGTGCACATTTAATTATTGTTAGTAAGAAAGGAATCAAATAACGAAAAAATACATTGTGTCCTCTTTAAACTGAAGCAGTTTGTTACATGGTTTAGCAAGAAGCGACAATTTCTAATGGTCAAAATATTTTAAGAACGTAGTTCATTATCAATAACTTATTAAAAATTGTAATTAATTATGATGTTTGGTGTTCCATACACTTCTACGATGTCATTCGCCTTGGACAACCTGGTATAAACGCAGCACTTGTAATATAAAAATAGTATGTCTTTCATTACATATATCTAAAATGTAAATATATAGACGTATTATATAAACAGCAAACTTCATTTGATTTTTTTGGAATTTTATTAAAAAGATAAATTAACAAAAAATACATTTTCGTAAAGGTAAAACAAAACTGCTAGAAATATTGCAGAAATTATATGGACAAATCAAAAATATATCATAAATAATTAACAAAAATAAAATACAAATTCTCAAATAAATAATAAAACAAATGATCAAAATGTCGCTTTAAATTGATTTTTTTACATACTTTCACATCTTCCACAAAATAGCGCACTCATTATACTTAGGTAGGTTTGTGGGAAAATAAAAATTGCGTTTCCCGTTCTTTGTAAAACACACCACCGTTTGCGCTCGAAATATCCCTTATATTTAACTCAACGCTCTACGTTTCAATAACTCAGTGTGCTCGGTGTCATATGTTATATTCTCCTCGATAAACTTACAAAAACGCTTGAATTAGTTGGGGGGGGGGGGGGGGAGGGATGTAAACAGTTAGCTCCTACGGGCTACCTTGCCGAGCGCTGGTCTAAACGATCTTACACAGCCGTTTGACTCACGCGCTTGCCTACCGTGATAGTGGGAGACCCTTCCTCCACACTGCCGAGCACTGACGTATGCTGATATGCGTGACTCGATCAAGCAGTGGGCTGCGGCTCAAGATACGGCTTGCCCCACTTAATGTGATTTTTGCGACCACTCGCTTTTCCTCTAGCTCCCCGCGGAGACCTACAAACGTCTGAAATCGGTGCCAATCTGCTGTCTGCATAGATAACTACAAAGCACGTTTCGTCGCATCAAATTATGGGAATTGCAACGTTCATTCTGTACTTAAATGCGTGTGCGTACGTGTATTTATCGGTATTTGCACAGAAAATAAAAGCTTTTTAATGATTAATTTGTGATTTGCAATGGTGGGCCACGGCCCATCAGTTTGCTCTTTAATAGGAGCGCCACTGTTTAATGTCATTGGTTATATGGTAAATCATGAAACCCTGAGCATCCACCACTAGTATCATAAATCAAATGCCTCAAAGCTATTTACTTGTTATTTCTGTTAATATCCAAGTTTCTGCTCCATATAATAGTATGCAGAGAAGACAGCATTTTAGAACTCGAATGAATATTTCGGGGTAAATTGATTAAAATATCTTTAATTTTTCTGAATTCACCTCTTGTTGTTTCTATGCGATGTTTAATTTGTAAACCTTTTGCACTATCAACTGTATGTTGTTGATTACCTCGCCATTCATTACAACATTATGTTGTGTTTCTAGTAAGCCTTTTGTAGTTTTTTTTTGTTCTAAATATACGTTAAATAACAATGGCGGTAATATACAACTCTCATATATATCTTTTTTCCTTCTAAATTCTCCTGATAATTAATTTTCCCCAAGTTTTTTGACTTCTGTTCACGATATAGATTAGGTATTATACGTAAATCTGTCGTCTACCCTACTTTAACGTAAAATGTTTAGAAGTTTTATAAGTTGAACTTTATCGAAGGCCATTTCAAAGCCTAGGAAATACAAAACATCTTGATGAATGTCATGCGCTCCTTACGTCAAATCATGTGTACTAAATGCTTCTTTGATACCGAAACTGTTTTCGAATCCAAACTGAACGTCGCATATATGTTTTCATCTAGCTTCTTATATATTCGTCTAAGAAATATTTTTTATTATTAAAAATTGTGTGAAGATTGTAGTTATAAAGAAATTACTTCAAAACTATCATTTTCTTCAAGTTTTTTACTTGTTTACAAGAGCTACTAGCACACTAGCAAAAAGTCATAATTAAAATATAATTTTACTTCAGAACGAGATGTTCAAATAAGTAATGTGTATTTACATTTATATTGTTACGTATTTTTTCAAAATGAAAAACAATTTTATATGCGACTCTAATTTTTCCAATTTCCAGTCATAGGTGAAAAATACGCAGGCAGCTATACTTATTTCACATTTTTTTTTTTGCGAACTTGTAAATTTGTAAATTACAATTCTAAACAGTGCACGAAATTTCTTTAGTATAAATATTAAATCAAGTACTAATGTATACAGCAAATAGCACTATATAAACATACAATGGAAACTCAGGACTTGCAAATCTTGGTTTCGTCCAAATAAATAGAATATGTCTCGTCTTTCTCACTTAAAATGAAAAATAACAGATAAAATCATAGCTGATAATTTTAATTTGGTGTTTCAAAGTAATGATAATGCCAAGTATTCTGCAAAAAAAGGCAAGAATTTGCAGTGAATTTGAAGTTGATTCTTTTTGATTCGATAATGCATAGATACATATTAGAAAAGCGTTTTATTTAATTGTTAAGAGAAAATAAAAGTACTAAATAACGAAATGATACGTTGAACTTTTCTTTGAATGCAGCAACAAGAGAAAAGCGAATTCGTTGTTTATGATTATTAGTAAGTAGCTTGAAGGCTGAAGGTATCCGTATTTTTGTTTCCAGAATGTCCATATCTACATATTTTATGTAAATGAATAATGAACTATACCGACAAATGCTCATGAACCTAATTAATTGAGTAATATAAATCGTATTTTATGCAATAATTTATTAAATTCATTAACAGCTGTGAAAAACTGCTGACATTATAAGAATGATATGTGCCTCCCTGAAAAATTTCTGCTATTAATTTTAACCTTTCTGCATTTATCACTGCTAAACAAAGTTGCATATACATATTATTTGAATATTAAACCTGCCGTCCATGAAAAAGCTATTGAAATTTATGCAAATTAGATTTGAATTATTCCTTATATATTTTGGTTGGTCTCATTCACTTAATCTGTTTCTGTATTTGCGAAACAACATAGTTATGCCAACTTACCTTTAATTTACATCTGCAAAACAGAAAGATCAGCTAAATTACAATGTGTACATACAAAGGGGATGTAACATGTTGTACGTATAGTGTTACTGTAATCTTAACGTATTTACAATGAGAATTTGCTGGCAAAAGATTTTATGCATAAAATCATAAAATCACGGCCTTGGCATAGATGTAAAAATATCGCATATACGTTTGACGTAAAGTATATACTAACCGCTGATGTACGCAGGATCATCAATTTAGCCCCGGTTAGTGTGTTAGTCGTGTCTTTTTTAAACCTTTTAAATTTACATTTCAAATATGTATTGCAACACGATTTCCTAATTGGCAATGTTTGTCTAAGCAATTTCGACATCTAAGTGTGGACACTAATCGAATTCTTTCACCAGTAATAAATTATATTGATCAGGTGTTATTTAAATAATATATTTTTTAAATTGGGTAATATTTGACAAGGAAAAGCTGTTAAGATAATTAGAAGTAATAAATTATAATTCCTTTTTCATTAAATTAAATGTTAGGCGATTTAGAAAGTTTATATGAATATGAACTATTTTTGTACACTGCTAAATGACAGAGAAAGTGAAATTTACGTATAAACCAAAATTGCAAAGAGCTAGGGTGTTATACAGTGACCGGCAGAAAGTGCGCAGCATATGGGATTTTTTTTTTTGAATTTATTAAATCTTTTTTTCTTACAGTTTACCACCGCATGTCTTGAAACTAAAATAACACTTACCAAATCTGCGGAGAATTTAATTGTATACTAGGAAAGATCAAAAATAGGAAAATATGAAAGTATCTCAGTTTTTGAGTTTAGAAGATTCTTTTATTAATAAATATTCTTCCCAATTCAACACTATATCCAAATATGAAGTTTCGCTTAATTTTAGCAAAAAATTCGATTCAATAGTTTTTTCGAAATTACCTGTGTACAAAATTTATTGGGATCATACAGCAGTGATATCCTATTCTGTGCATAATTTGTGAGAGAAAATCATGCATGCTATTCTAAATTAGTTTGTTTAAAAAAATTTATATCCTTGAAAAGGAAAATTTTAAACTGGGATTATTATGTTTGCTGCACATCTTGATTTGTTTTCAAATGATACAAAATAATTACAACACAGGCCAACTTTTCAATGGCTTTTTTTTCAAAAAACTACCTAATGATTCTTTATTAGTAGCATCTACTAGAACTACAAAAAAATTGCACGTATGTACATCCATTTTTTTCTTAGGCTTTAGAATTGGATATTGTTAAAATCAAAGCACTGTAGTGCATGACAAACAAGTAAATTAAATAACTGTCAAGAAAAATAGAAATAATTATGACACATGGCGAAAGTTATCACACCTATCGCGAAACAGCAAGTATTTTTAACAATGGGCATATACATAATTCCACTGTTATAAGATTCGTGAAAGAATTTCAGACTTTAAGCAGACTGGTTTCGTGGGAAATCGATACAAACAATCGCATCGAAAAAGTGTGATTACAGAAGAAAATAGTTTGAATGTTTTAGTATCTGTATTTGAATTTCCTACCACGCCCTCTGTCGAAGACGAACGACAGTCGCGTTATTTCTGAAAATCAATTAGAAGAATTTTAAAGAAAAACAAGTATTTGCCGTACAAACCTAAATTTATTCATACTCTTCAAGAACGAGATCTATATGCTAGGATGGATTTTTGCTTATGGTTCCAGGGCATGAAGCAGGAAGATGTACATTTTGAAAAGCGAATATTATTTACAGATGAGGCAACCTTCAGCAACTGCACGGTTAGTTCCAAAATTGAGGTTGGCTGCCACATTCGAATTTTCATTGAGTGTAATAAATCCAATATTCATTTAATTTAACTTAAAATGCTCAAAATGTGGGCCATTTTTTTCGGAGAATTTGCTGTGCGGCTAATATTTAAATTTTACAAATTAAGTTTATTGTGATTTTTAGATGAAATTTTTAAATTTAGATAATCTCTATTTTCACCAGATGGGCACCATCCATTCACCTACAAGTAAGAGAATGCTAAATCAACGTTTCCGATAAATGGATCGGCCGCTATTGGAAATCCTGGCTTCAGATCGCCCGATCTTTCCCCAATGGATTTCTTTTTCTGGGGTTACATAAAAATAAAGTTTCGATCATTTAGAAATATCGACCACTTAGAAAATTAATCAACAATTTATCCGCCATCAATCCTTTTTTTGGCTACGTGCAAAGAATTTCATAATAGATCATAAATGTTTACAAAATGAGGCACTTTAGAAGTTTAATGTTTATTCTTTACACCAATAAATATTTGCTGTTGACATTATTGTAAATGCATTGCGTTTTATTTTTTGTTCTACATGTAGTGATTAACATTTGGACCTACTTAAAAAAAAGACGAAGTGATTATGTGCACATTCAGTAGCTGAATTATTTGTTTCATTGAAACAAAAATGTTGTGAGCAAAAATATAATCCCATTTTACAGATTTTCTTTCGAGTATAAAAAATTTAAACTAACCAATTTGACATAGTATGCATAATTTTCTATCACAAATTAAATCTTATTTTTTGCTCAAATTCAGCGAAGTTTCATATTTGTATATAGCGTTAAATTTGAAACAATTTATTAATAAAAGAATCTTCTAAACTCAAAAACTGAGATAGGTACTTCACTCTTAGCGTAATTTCATATTTTTGACCTTCCTCGTACTATCAATTAAATTTTCGCATATTTATATTTATTTAGTTTAGACCTGCAGAGGTAACGTAAAAACAGATTTACAAATTCAAAGACAAAATTCCATATGCTGCGACTTTCTGTGTCACTATTTATCACCTATTTGGTTTTGACACCTCCGATCAAATTTAATCATTTGTTAAGTGCAAGAATTTTTTTTTGTTTTGTAAAAAAGCAATGTGTGTGTTCTCAGAAAGAATTACGTCAATATTTTTTGAATATTTAGATACAGATTTTCCAACTCATTGAAGATTTCTTCTTATTTTTGCTACCCTTTTTGATGTTATATTCCTTCAGAATGATGGCATACACAAACAACAAGTATGTATAATAATACTATCTACTTTTACGAGAATCGATGAATACTATGTAACAAGTTTTTCGCGAATTTCAGTGAACTTAAACAAAATGTCAAGATAAGAAATTAATAACTACTAAGATTTAACTTCTGTCTTTATTAGTTTAGATATTTCTTAATTATAAAAATGAATGTGCAATTTGACTGACATAAAACTACGGTTTATGGCTCATAATTTAATTCACATAGCATATGGTGACAATATGTTATCTGCCTTTCTAAAAATGACATAATAATGCAAAAAAATTTTACTATGTATACCCTATTTACAACGCTTTTTTGAATATACTATACACACCTGTTGAATGACACCTGTAGTAGTATGACATCTTTTGTACCTACGTAATACATACATTATTGTCGCCAAGTTTTAGGAAGCTTCGAGAGGACAATGTTGCAGGGAATAAATGTGTTTCTGGAATATTAACAACTACCTTGAATCCTACGTGCAATTATTTCTTAAAGTTGAGGGCTTCGTATTATCATCCGATCAATACGTGAAAATATAATATTAGGAATAAGTATGTACACACATGAATGTGCTCGTTTATAGGCGTGTACATTTAACAAAAGCCGATTTAGTCGAGAGAAATTTTATTTTATTCATTTTGTATCCTGCCGATGCAGTCGTGATTCATTATTCATGTGCAAGGCTTTATTAACCGGTTCTGTACGTGATTTCTGTATCTTTGAATCGTATTTACAAAGAATCAGTGGTCTCTGTAAGTGTTTAGTAGACAGGAGAAATACGTACTAATGTTGCGTTAGATGCTGAAGTGATTTATCATTTTATTAATGATTACAAAATAGTATAAGTCCCGTTTTCCGAAAAATAACGTATTTCTTAACGCCTTTGATTGCTATCAGTTTTTTATTATATAAATTCTAAATTATACGGTGAATTTATAATTTATAAGCACACCCAACAATATAAACCGACAAATTATAGTGTTGGTAATTGTAATTATTAACCTTAACAATTTAAGTCATCGCTGATTACTCTCTTTTACTGAATGTACTACTGTAATATTAATTAATATATTAAAGTAACTAATTTACGAAACTATTTACGAAGATATGCTAAATAGTATTGGCGATCAATGTCCTTCGTATGCGACCGTGAAAAATTGGATTGCGAGCTTCAAAAGGAGTAAATTTTCCATTGAAGATGAACACCGATCTGGAAGGCCAGTTTCTGTGTCCGTCCCCGAAAATGTTGATGCAGTTCATGACATGATTTTGTCAAACTATCAAATTGAACTATCTGAAGCATTGAGTATTTCATATGAACCCGTCCATCATATAGTTCACCTCGATTTGAACATGAGAAAAATTTCTGCGAAATGGATCCCCAAATGTCTGAATGTTGACCAGAAGCGTGCAAGGGTGGAAGCATCGCGTTAGGTTGTGCTCGATTTGAAAAAAAATGCAGACTTCTTGGTACTTGGGTACATTTCTAGGACTCAGAAACAACAAAACAAAAGTCGATGGAATGGAGACACTTTGGTTCTCGAAACCCTAAGAAGTTTCGTGTTCAAAAATCCACTGGAAAAGTTCTTGCTTCAATTTTTTGGGATTGCCATGGAGTAATCATCAATTAATTTTCTGGATAAGAGTAGAACAATAACTGGAAATTATTATTCGACGTTACTGACCACTCTGCGACAAGAAGTTAAGAAGAGAAGAAAGTTCTCCAAAGATGTTTTGTTGTTGCCCCTGCATACACGCATCTCATGTTGCCATGCAAACAATTCGTGATTTAGGGTTCGAATTACTCGAACACCCTCCTTCTTCACCTGATCTGGCTCCATTCGACCATCATGTTTTCTTCTTAACTGAAAAAAAGTTTAAAAGGTGTTAAGTTTTCTTACACAAAGAGGTGATAGAAGCTGTGGAGGCCTGGTTTGCAAAGCAAGATAAAAATTTCTTTTTGAAAGGTATAGAGGCGTTGCATGTTCGTTGTAATAAATATATCCAATTAAGAGGAGAGTATGTTGAATAATAATATTTTGACTTCTAAATTTTATGTGCTTCTATAATAGGCCTAAGAACTTTTCAATACATCCTCGTATGTTGCTCATTCCATTGTTTCAATCTACGCGACCATCATCATGCTTTAAAGCGTCAATTTATAAATACTGATAAAGCAAATCACAGTTATCGAGAAGTAGAGTGTTTTTTTTTAAACTACGTGATTCAAATATTTAAATACATTTTTAATAATTTTAATTTTATATTGATCTAAGTTTCACATGTTTTTAAAGCATAGTCAAATCAAATTAAAAATTAAATATTGATTATGATAGAAATTTATATAGGCATTTCATCATAGAAGTCTATATTTGAAACACTGGCATTTTAAAGTCTTAAAATGTTCACGTAAATCAAACATGTAGTTTTATAGATTCATACAAATAAATTTAGAATAGAATGAACAATATTTATTAAATTCAGTTGGTTAAATATATACCTACCTACATTGATTTCAATAGAAAACATAAATTTGTTATATTTCTAATATATTATAATATCAATTTATTATATATTATTATCACAGGAAATGAAGTGGTTATTTAATTTTAATTTTTTCAGAAAATATGAAATAGAAGAATTACAAATATTAATTTAAGAAAAAAAATATTGTCAATATTATCTCAATAAAGGGCATAGAATTCACAACAACAAAGACAACAATCTACTTGTCTTCGTAAATGTAGGCTTTTTCATTTAAAAATTAATTATTGAGTAATTTAACTTAAAATTAAGTATCTTAAAATTATATGTGTGACTACATTTAATTATCAGCGACCAGTCTGTGTATATTTAGAGTATGCATAACCTAAAATATAATATAGTATTATCAGGGGATTACAAATAATAGGCAAGCCAAGCGTAAATCAACTGCGGGGTTAAATTTATTGTATAGGTATCTATCGTACGTTTAAAATCGATAAGAAAAAAATCTTGGCAAATAATGAGTTTTCAAATCTTATACATATTTTATATGTAGATATATAATACATTTGTCGGGGCGCCACCGTGCCCGCGTTAAGTTTGCTTAGTAGCAAAAGTAGAATCTACTTGATTATAAAATGTAACTAGATACATGTTCTTACTACATAAATAAACCTTCAAACTTTCTCAGACTTCAATAGATGAGACTTTAATTTTTTACCATCTATGATATCGTGGTTACACTACAAAGGATTAAACACTTTTATTTAAGACAAGTCCAAATAAGTTTATGTTTTTTCCAGTTATTTTTGCCAATGTAAAGTGATGCTGTTATTATTAGCATTAAAAACGTCTTTCCACCATAACTTATCTGAATTTTGCTGTGCCTAATTACAACTAGCATTTAACTTTGACACTCATGCGACTACATGCTTGCACTTATTTATACATCAAGTCTGTAAGAATATTTTTCTACCCTTTTGCTTAATTTTGTTTGTAATTTGCCAAAATGAGTATTTTGAGATTATAAGAATAAAAATTTACATTACTTTGAACGCTGTATGTAAAAAAAGAAATGCGATCATGGTCTTCTTTTCTTATATCACTACTTTATATTTATTCTGTAATTCACATTTCATTTGATCTAAGGCACTTTAATAACACCTGGAGGAAATCTATCATACTGCATACTGGGAAAAAGAATGTGCTAAGCCAACGCAAAATTGCGTATGTACCTAGTATATAAATTGGGTTTATACAACTCTAAAATGTTAGCCTAGAGAAACGTAGTGTTGAAAATACCTTTAACTGTGTTTGATTAAAAAAATATGTGGTGGCTATAGAACTATTTATGGGTTGTATAAAACCAATTTATTGTAGTTCATATTTAACCTAATTCTGCATGTCATAAGAGTATTTCTTTCTCGGTATACTGCGTTTGATTGAAATATACACCGCAAGGGAAAATATTTGTTATACGTCTTTGATTTGAATATAATACTAAATATTGTCAACCCAAAACAAAGATCTTAATGTAACAAACGGCTTGGAACAATTATTTTCTCGGTGCAGACTAAATTTGACAACTTTTAATGGGTTTTAAAAGGCCGCTCAAAGACGTATAACAAATATTTTCCTTTATTTATTTATTTGTAGATACACTTTAATTATTTTCTTTTAAAATAACATACAACTTAAAGCAAGCATTTTATATTTTATAAGACAATTTAGTGTTCAAAAAATATTTCATGGTAATAGTATTTAACGGGTTCACTAAACTCAATATGTTTGTATGTAACCCAAAAAGTGTGTGAATGAACACATTTTGCTTTGATTAAACACATCTTTTTCTCAATGCAACTCTAGATGTTGAGAGTCATTATTAATCAAGATGAAATAATTATCAAGTAATCTTTGAACAGTTTGTTAGTTTTCACTTTCATTCGTTTGTCCCATTTCAGCCAGAAATGATTTTTTCAACCAGAATTCAAATTTACTGATTTATTCCTAGCAATCCTCGCGATAGAATCCAGTTGTAATGATTCCTATTACAGAAATGTGAGAACTTGTGAAAATGCTTTGTTTAAATAGTATAACTCAAAACAGTTACCCCTTTCTTTTTCATTGTTTTTGTAATTTCACGTATATTTTTGAGCGTGTATATATTATACCAACCAATATTTTTTTGCAATTGTTTGCTAAAGTCTATACAATCGATAAAAGGTAAACTTGAATTAGATTTATTCTTATTATTTATTTTTATTCTCATTTCATTTTTGCTTTAGGCACACTGGATTTAGGAATTCAGTGTTTTTAATAATCAACTAATAATACAACGTTACACATATTTGGAAAAAACAACTGTTCTTATTTTGAAATACCTCCCACCAAAAAGATAAAACTTCAAAGATTAAACACATTTTACTCAACGCATTATTTATTTTTCAAATAATTGTGATTTAATTGGACATTCTTATCGAATTCTTATATTTGTTACATATATGTGTAACACTATACGTTTGACACAATTTTTCTAACGTTATCATAACAGAAATAATTCATAATTAGATGAAATATACCATCGCATGCATACGTTTAAGTGGGAACCAATAAATCTTCTCCAATATTTCAACACAAATAGTAATTCACCGGACGTGATGACCCATAAAGGATATAAACAAAATCCTTATAAAACTGCTTTTTTCTTATTTATTCCAAGCGAGTAATTTATACCCAGTAATTACCAAGTGACCTAATTCGGTTATCTTTCAAGTGAATCTTAGAACTATCTATTAGGAAAACGTAAGGTAATCCAATTACTTACTCTTTTGAGAGGATGTTCGTGCGTTACACTCTCTGAACAGAGAAAATAGAAAATGCGTGAACAGAAAATGTGTGGCCGTCTAGATGAATGTAATTTAGAACAACTACAAACAAAGGAATGTGTAACAAGACTTCTAGCAAATGATTACGTAAAGAAATATTTACTCTATACATATAAAAAAATGAATTTTTAATCAAATCTATTGATAGATATAGTTCTGGAAAAGGATTATAATTTCTAATTACCTTATGTGTCACGAGAACTAAGAACCAGCTTAGTGTTTTTTAATATTATTGAATTAATTAATGGAAATTTATACGAATTGTTTAAATAAAATGATAATTTTGTCTATATTTTCTGAAGTTTTTTTTATTTTTGTTTTGTTATATGTTTATACACTTATCTCTTTAAATAAAAGTAAATTAATTGCTTTATATTTAATATTACAGCATAATATGAATATAATGATTCTGTTTATGTAGTGATGGAATACTAAATACCTTATTAATCAGAATTAAAAAAAAAAATGGAACTGTAGTTTTATTTTTAATTTAAAAAAAACTTTTCTGTAAAATTTTAAAGAATGCAGGGTTGCGTAATTTTAAAATATATTAGTTGGAATTCTTTTTGTTTCGATAAACGTACAGTAATTTACACAAAGTCATATTATCTTTTTTATGCTGAAATGAAAACTGGAATAGTATAGAATACGCTACAGAGTGATTCAAAGCGGCGATCGCAAAAAGGATTTCCTTAAAGGTTATATCAATATTTACTTCACTTGAAATTTGTGCTAGTTGCGTGCCGAAAATACTTAATAATAATGAGATATGTAAGCTAAATTTTAGTTTGTAATAGTATTAGTAGTATCACATATGTCTTAGGAGTTTAGACTCCTCTGAGAAAATTATTCAAACGCTCATAAAAAGAAAGTAAAAGCTTTTTTGCTAATAAAGTGTTTTAGTTGTATTTATTTATAAATGAAGATTTTAGTTACGCGGTTCCAATTATCAGTTTACAGGGGTGAACTAATTTCCACACATCATCTACACTGTAAATTAATTAATGGGTCTCTAAATTAAATTAATTTAACAATATGGTATCATAAAAATATATTAAATTTAGATTATGTTGTATTTTTACTTTGGTTCCGAATAGATTTCTTTATTTATTTATCTTGTACCTCACTAAAAAATGCTTACGTTTGGGACGCTATAAATATTTTTATAATGATTTTCCCTAGTTGCTTGTTGTTTTCAAAAATAATAATTTAAAAACTGCAGTGCCCAAAAGTGTAGATAAATGAAGACATACTTGTATTATAGCATTATAAGTGTCAAATAATACTTAATAATATTCTTATGTTAAACACTCTGCTCCTTTTTAACTAATTCTTACTTAATTCACAACAAGTATATATTAAAGAAATGTAATTTCTTTGGTATATTTTATTTTCGTGTCATAAAAATATGTAGACTTAGATTTTTGCAATATCTAAATTCAAATGGTGTTATATATTTACTGATGATAGAAATTTAAATTGCTTCAGAAGAGATTATTAAATTGCTATGTATTACGTTATTTGCTTTTTAAGTTGTAATTGAATCAATTTCAAAAAATGATAATAGAATTATAGTAGTGATATAAAACCATTTAAAAATAGCTCTATTAATTAAAAGCACCTACAAAAAATTGACAATTCGTATTTTAAATAAACTATAATTAAGGAGATCAAAGTAAAAAAGAATTATCTAAAATAGAGAACAACAAGATAAGAAAATGGAATTCTTTTTTCATTCCAGACAGCTGCTAGTTTAGATAAATAAATTTTAGTAGAACCGATTGGGAATAGCTTTTTATTTAGTTTTGTTTCTAACGAAACGATAAACTTCCTCTTTACTTACAGTGTTTTGGTATATACCATAAATTATTAGCGTAATATCTATTTGTTCCTTAAAAATTCCACAGTAGACGACTTAGCGGTATCTTTATCTCCTTGACATTACTTGTAAAGCAAATATCCTTGTCTTTATATGAGGCAGTATAACATATATACAGATGTTTATTCGCGTGGTATACACTAGTATAATAATTGTACCTGATAGTTCCTTAATCTCTTCAAGGACTGTGTGTATCCTTTGTTTAGCTTGTAATCTTTGTATATTTTACGATCCCCAATTTTAACGATGTAAATGTCTAAAGTTCTTGGGCGATCCGCTAGGATAATGTTGCTCTTTAAAAAGACCGTCAAAATTTACTTTCCAGCGGCAGCAGCAGGTGAACTGTGTCTATATTTAAAACGCAGACGAATTTGAAAAAATTCGGTCATCGTATTTTTGGTCTGATGTTTAGGATGCGGGGTACACGAATTTATTTTCAACGTTCCTGAATTTATGAAATTACCGTTGGCACTATTGATAGACCTAACACAACGCAGAAACAATTCAGGTCGGAATAATAAATTAATCGGAAATATATGTTGTGACCGTTTTCGACGAAAGTATGTTGGACATTTGCGTTCATTTTCGAATTTTTCCTTTCATACAAAGCTATTTTCCCTTTTAGTTATATATAGGTGCTAATATAAACATATAATGTCTAGATATATACTGTAATATATCAGAATCTCCTTAAAGCTGACACTACTGGACTGTGTTCCAGTGATTGTTTGGTTATACACAAGGGTAATTAGACTCATGTCAGTCCACACAGTCCACCACAAGCGTGGACTCTAAGCTGATTTGGGACTGTGTAAGCGCCCTAAATGAGGCGGGCACTCAAAGGAAATTAACCTTGGCCTGGGTCCCTAGCCACTTGGGCGTGAGAGGAAATGAGGCGGCAGACGAGCTGGCCAGGTGAGGTTCGTCAAGGTCATCCGTTGGGGTCGACCCCTCTTTGGGCACTACCAAATTGCAAATATGGTAATGGAAATAAGTTATTAATTGTAAACCACAACTCTAAATAAAACCTCGACTAAGAAAATTTCACTCTTTATATTCGACTAAATAAAGAAACCACTCAAGAACCTTACTGCTTCCTACTGCGCTGGTGTCGTGACTAATATCCTTGGCCTCTTTAGAATGTTCGTTAGAATCGGTGCCCTTTCAAAGATCCCTTTAGATGCATTTGCTTTGAACTAGGTTTTTGTATTTTGGCCATGGAAGGCGGAAGATCATTTATAAAACTCCTAGAGTGAAGATTTTCTTCGTGAATTGCGTGAAATGGATGCTCCTCTGAGAAGTCGTGCATCGCAATCGTGAGGTGTTCTTGAATCAGATTCATTTGTGCTTATATGGTAATCTCTCGTCCATAATTAAGTAAATAATAAGTGGTAAGATAAGTACTTCCTAATTATTTCGGTATTGTAAATTTATTTACTGCATTCTCTTAAACAATTATTCTACTACCGGTTTCGAGATGATATGTTTTCCTCAGCTATACAATAAGAATTAAATTAATGCAATGGTCGAAAAACTAAAATAAAGCGGCAACGCTTACTCAACAGTGAATTGAGTGAAGAAAAAGCGATTATTGCATCCAATGAATTAAGTTCATTATTTTAATTAGAAGTTTATTTAAAATTAACTAAAATTTATTAGGATTATGAATAACATACATTAAGTCAACCACTTGCGATTAGCATTTGATGATCGCGTTCTTTGAATCAATTTTAATGCATTATTTTATGTGAAAGATTTCTTTCATTGTTGCAGGACCCATTTTTGGTTCAGTGTACCCAAGTGTTTTTTTTTTAAATTTGTTAAAAAAAAAAACTTGATTATTCTCTAGAGGACCTAAAAAAATTTAAGGATTATCCCTAAAATGTTTACGAAGTGATACGGAATAGACCTGAATGTCTATATTCGGTGTCTTGCTACTTCCGCGCCTGCAATTAACTAGTATTAACTCAGCCATTCCGCGCCCAATTGTTTAATTCCCATTATCAGCGCCTACGTACACTAGCACACTTTCTAATTGTACACCTACAGGTAAAATAGACCCAATCTTTAACGTGGATAGTAGACGGATTTATGCAGTAACTGGCCCCTCAAATATGTAAACACAGAATGTGCGTCTCTCTGTCGGATATTAAAAAAAGCTAGAGACTGGATTATTAATGTCGCAAGTGAATGCTCTCTTATGTATTTGATCATTGCGTAGAATAAATTTATTGATGTTGAAGTAGTTCGAATAGCTGTAGTGTTATTAAATTGGGTTTAAAAGGTATTTCATTTAACAGTTGACTATGACTAGGAACTAAACCAAAAGCATGTTAATTATACAATAAATAGCAATATCAAGGGGTTTATACTTTATTCTTTTATACGTATGCAAATAATAGAATGAACTATCAAAATGGATCGCATGAAGACATTTAAAGTATTTAGCTATACTGAATCAGTAAAGCACACCTCGTTATGAAATGAAACACTTTTCAATATTACTGAACACATGAAAAAAGTGTTTCATTCAATCTAGTTAATGCATTAACTTGCGACACGCCCTATGCAGAATAAAACAATATTGTAATAAGGATTATTACTACTTCCACTTTTCGTGAAGTGGGTGTTGCGCCAATTAATTTATTAATGCAGAGAAATTTGTAGTAATTTCGTTATTGACAGAAATGCATGTTTTGTTTTCTCTGCGGCGTTACCCAAATATGCTTATATTTTTAATCTAATAATGTCATGATGATTCATATCATTTTTTTAACTCGCTCCGGCTTCCTTCTTTAACATTAATAATAAAGGAGATATGGCGAGGATGCATTCAAAACATGATTTTTATATCAGATTATCAGATATTAGAAGGAAAAGCTCTACACTCGTCAGAATAATTTTTTATTAGTTATAGTAATGGTATGTTTTCATTAATATTATAATAGCAAGATAAAATAATATTTCGATTATAAATTCCCTAGTTTCAAAGATTTTACCTCAAAAGTCTCACTATATTTCAATCTTCAAAAGAAATACAAAATTTGAATTAGTGCTAAATTGAACAGTAGTGATAGCTATAAAATACAAATGCAGGTTTAAATTAGTAATTAATGATTAGTTTATATAAATATTAATTATCATTATGTTAATATCGAAAAAAGGAGCCGGGGCGAATTAAAAATAGTTATGAAAACAATCATTGTGAATCATTTGGATTAAAACCACAAACATATTTGGTAAAGCTGTAGGATTTGTAAATAAAACAAAAACATCTGTTTGTATACAATATTATATTAAGGTAAGAAATGAAAAATTCGAATTGTGCTAACCGAGGTAGGTCGGCAGGCTAAGTATGCGCCTTTGATGTATTTATTCTCTCTATTTTATAAGATCAATGTTTTTTTCTATGTTTTTTACTGCATTCTTCCTTACATTTAAGTAGATTAACTACAAAAAAACACCGGAGACCGCACATCTGTGGTTACATATTTCGAAGACGGCAGTGAATGCATAAGTCGTCTACTACCCATCTACACAATTTAGGCTCTGTTTTAATGCTGTAGGTCGTTACTGACAGTGTCGCTAAGTGTACATTACGGGTGGGTGTGCACTTTTTTAGATTTTTATCAATCAGAACAAGAAAAGGCGTAATTGTGGTAAGTGAAGAAAATCAACCCCAATATAAGAGCTTAGGCTACGTTATTATAACAATTAATTTACAAATTTAGTGCTACCAATAGTGTTTTTGTATCTGTTCGAATGTATTTCGAAATTTATTATTATGCCGTATAGCCTATAGAAGGTGTTGACTTTTTAACTACATCAAAGGATTTGATTATTGATTGAATTAAATATAAGTTCTTTATGCACGATTATATGGTTTAATTACATAGACTCGGAAATGGTCAATTGATAAATGCCTGCAATAATATGGGGGCGGAAGTAGGAAAATTCTTGACGGGCGTGGAAGTGGCATGCACTCCTATATTCTATATTCCATCACCTGACAAAGCCAATATACAAAACAACAATATCACATAAGTTATTTAAGTTACACGGTAGCTAAGATACGGAAATTCATACATTTTTTCATGTTTTTTTTTGCGCATTTGCGTTTGGTAATCTTGTTTATTTCCCGGTTAACCATTTCATATTAGCGCCATATTATATTAGCTATATTAGCGTTAGGTATTTTCCTAATCTATGTCAGTATAAACAGAACTTATGAATTATTATGCCAGAATAAGTCTACTTCAAAATGTTCATGTAATTTCCAATGCACTCCTTAAATAACTCATTTTTAACGGAAATGTAAACTAAAGAAATGTTTCATATATCTATGGCAAATATTGCAAAAAGCACACATCGAAAAGCAGCTTTCAAAGCAGGCTGAAACGTAAACTTCTTAACGGATAATTATTTTCAAACGTCATGTATTGTTTTGAAGTTAGCATTCAAGGAACATCCTACATACAAAAATACTCTACTAGAGAGCTAGAGACACTGGAGAGAACGCATTTGTTTTGACTACGAAATATAGCTTTTTGGCGCAACTTATGCGATTGGACGTAGTTACATAGTTCATAGAATTGTAATTTGACAACACATGGTAATATAAAACCTCAGTTTTAAAAAGATTTTTTTTATGGGGTTAAGAATTTATTGTTTGCTGTAAGGCCAAACAAATGGCTATATTTATAAGCGGTCTTTTACTTGCGTATTAAAATTCTCACTTTAACTTTATGACAACTTCAAAGCAATCCGAACAGCACTTTTATCTATATTATATATTTTAAGTATAGTAATTATTACATTAAAAAATGTAATTGGCTTTTCTTTACTAAATCCTAACGTATATTGTCATATTACATAATTATAAGCAATAACCATCCTGAGTCTCATTTATATGTAAATTTATACTAAGAACATGGCATTAATGTATTATTATTATCGCTACATAGACGTTTTCTTCTAACTAGCAACATTTTGGCGGCGGTTAGTTGGTATCTACCTATAAGCAAGCTTATATAGTTTATAATAATTTATATTTTTTTTCTAAAATCTGCAATTTCCTTGTTTTTAGTTGAAAAATGCTGCTCAGAAAAATAGGTGGATTTACTACTCAGCAGTAGTAATGAATCACTATCAATATAATTTAATTAGATATTGGTGGTAACTACTGTTTAACTCTTACTTTTTTAAGTGTGAGGCTAATATTTTATATGATTCGTTATTTTAGGCAAAATTTTACATGCCGAGATTAAAATAATGTTAAAGTGTAAATTAATATCTGTTGCTTGATTCAGTACTAGAGTACTTAAATCAATAACTATTATGGATACTTAACAGTATGTTTATACCAAACCTGGCTACATTTAATTTCTGAATGATAAATAACAATTGGTTGATATTGTTTGTTATACACGATATCACGTTTCTTTCATATTTATCTTACCGATATTAGCTTACTTTTTATAAGCAACTTAATTTTAATGCTTAGAAAAATAAGTTTTTGTTTTTTAAGGTCTTTTTTTAATATTCCTAATACTAACAAAATAAATTAAAATAGATATGTTATTAGATCTAAATAGCTTTTAATGTTATAACATCATATATTTTATACATTATAATAACTTATTTTTATTTATTTATTTATTGATACTACAATAGTAATTTATAGGTTTCTAAAATCTAACATTTTGAGAGTGCATCAACTTGAAACCAAAAATGTTAAGCAGTTTTACACTGACATTTAAAGTGATCATTCAATTTCTACGATATCTTGCGTTGCAAGTTTCATAATCAAAGAGTTGCGTAATTTACTTCATAAATGTACCATTCATAATATAATTAATGAAAAAGTATTAAATTTAAGGTTAAAGACATGAAATTTGCATATTGTTTATACCAATGATGCTACTACACTCCTATATTCATCTCGAGACCTTACCTTGACACATATATGTATATATAATATAATATATTGCTTGGAATTTATTTTCTGTATGATTAAACTCATAATTTTTTGATTTGTCATTTTACATGCAAAAAATATCTTTTCCTTGAAGACCTGCTTTTATGTAATAAATGTTAGTTACCCTAATCGATGCTGCATGAATAATGAAGTATTCACATTCGTTATGTTTATCTCAATACCATATGTGTATTAATGCAACCTAGTATCATAATGTAATATCTACTTCGTACTTTCATGTTTGGAACTATGTAGTTATTGCTTAAATTACATCACCGATATATTAAAAATGGGCACTTTCCTTTTCTGTTCTGATTTATCACACATATGGTTCTTAAATGTTTTTTTTTTCATAGGTATATGATATTATATGTGGATAAACGCCTACATGCTTACAATGTTACAACTTATCTATTACAAATACGGATTTGTGCAACTTTTATTAACAGTATACTTTGTACTAATTTAGTTATAAAGTAAATTATACATATTGCTGTGTACTGAAGGTACCAAAGAAAATGCAAAATGAAAAATAAAATTAGCTAGCTCAACGGATAAAAAACTAAAAGGGCGCAAAAGAACAATTAAACTCAGGGTTACCCACGCAAATTAAAACAAATCACGAAGAGTAAATAGTGGGAGAAAGAAAATTGACTTTCTTTATTACTCCAAAAATTGAAAAGGTTTAATCAAAAATAAAAGAAGAAAATTTAAAATGACGTTAAAACATCAATAATTTATTATATAAAAAAAAGAAAAAAAAACATTTAGTTACAAATTGCAGAAAAAAAAAAACATGAGCTTAGGGTTCTGGCCGAAATCAAAAACTGCATTATACTCTAAATTACAAAAGGACAATGCTAAATCCTTTAACAAAGCAAAAAGGTAAAATTAGTTCAGGAAGATAACTCTTTTCTCACAAAAATCCACGTGGTTTCAATATAAAACTACCTAAATTCGTGGACAAATCAAGTGATCTACATAAATGAAAACTAAAAGCAAGCACAAAGCTTCTATTCACCCAACCCGAGGTGATAAATGAATAATTACAAAACAGCCAAATTAAAAAACGAAAAATTAAACTCTTAAAATTAAATATATCTTCCTGCACGAAATAATAAATGATCCTATATCTAATTTGTGTACACAAGAATATAATACTAATTATTATATAGCGAATTCCTTGATGGATGAAATAAATCAAAATTAACGAAACAAATCTTTAAATAAAAATGAAATACCAAAATGATAGCTAACAATATAAAATTACATTTACTTACACGGGCATCTTTCAGAGAACTGGCCTCACAGGGTTAAACAATCGCGTACATATAAAATTCTACAGCTGCGTGCGCTACGCCTCGCACAATGAAGAAGAAGACTTCTAAGAAGGACATGAGCTACATGAGCAAATACTAACAAATCAAAAAGTGAAATTAATTTAAACAAACTGAACATTTAAATAAATAAATTAACCAATCCAAAACATTAACTAAATCTTATACAAAATAAAATATCTGAGAAAACTTTCCCGAAACATTGATAAAGGCAAATCGGAACACTGAATTTACGAAAGCCGAGGTGCCAGGCCACAGCAATATGTATATGTATTGTGGTAGTTTAATAAATTTATATTATTGAGTTGTACCGTTTCTAGCTCTACTTTTATCTAATTTCTAAAATAAAGGGATACAACAAAAAGGATATAAAATGTCACAATAAACAGCCAGATGATCCAGGTGGTGTGAAAGACTTCTGCGTTTAGCAAGTTCTTTTCCTTCAGAATTTTCCCTTCAGAAAGTAAAGAAAATATCAGTAGAAAGACACCTACACATCGAAATTAGATATTATAATGTGAATATTAAATATTTTTAGCAGACTTTGACAGATCAAAGTTTGGATCGATTTCAGGTCGAAAGAACATATTCTTTACAGTGCATTTTTTTTATTAAGTTTAGTTAAATAAGGCTTTTAGATGTATTTGTAATCCAATTCCATTGATATGTCAACATTAGGAAATCGGAAAGATGCTGGGATTTGGTATTTAAAATTTACGTGTATACAGGGTTGCATACCCACTGTACATTTTTTTTTAAATTGTTGATTAAATGTAGTAATATGTATTGTAATTTTTCATAAATATTTTTTTCGAGGCAGTTGCACTCTTGCGAAGACAATCGCAGTCTAGGTCTGTTAGAAAGTTTGTAATTCGATATCATTCACTATAGCCAACTTCGCTGAGAGGCGATCGGGTTTCAAGCAATTTTTTGAAATTTTAACGATTTTTCTAATAAAATCCTATTTATTCCAAGTTCCAACCTAAAATCATGGTTATTTTAAAACAAAGTTAATTATAATAAATTAAAGTATTTCTGCTTTTAACTGTAATAATTAGGAATAATTTTTCCCAAGAAACATTTTTTTCCTCACGCTTTACCAATTAAGCTAGTAGAGGACGAGGTTCGAGCGTTTTAAGCGAACATATGTATGTCGATATTAGATCTTGAAAGGCCGGCAGGACGGTAAATGCAATTTGCAAAGTTAATTATATTAATTTTACCTACAACGACCTTAACGAAGATTTTCCTTAGAAATGTTCCCGTTCCTGAGCCAATCTCCATAATTTCAAGTGCCTGTGGTCGCCATTCGATGTCCTGTTCCAGACCTGACGTATGCTGCGTGCTCTCCAACAGCACCCATGTGAACTTAAAAATAAACATATTGTAATTCTTATCAAATTTTCAATACACTTATGAGAGATTTTATAATGTTTGACGAATTTTTGGGTTATAAAATTTTATATACAACCGCCAATTATTTTACGAGCAATGGTGGCAAAATTTGTATGAGGTGGCAGTTTGAATTTTGGTATTTAGTAGGGCTGTTCCTCAAAACCGGATATCTATTTTCTGGTACCCGGTCACACCCCAGATAACAATTTAAGGTTAATACAAGCCTTTTTAAACGTTGTTCGACAAGGAAAAAGTTGTCAGCAAGCTTGTTATGGCAAGGGGTAAAGCTTACTGCAAGGTTATGACAAGCTTGCTAGTTGACACAGGAAAGGTTTTTCCCAAGTAAGGTTACAGGTTAAGCTTGTCTGTAAAAGCATGTGATAAGGTTACCATGGCAAGGTTCCCATAAGCTTGTCTGTAAAACGATATGACAAGGTTGGAAGGACAATGTTGAGCCAAGCTTTAGAGAAAGCCTGTACAAACCTTGATAAAAGTTTGTAACAATCAAAACAAAATAGGAATTGGATATTAATTTCTTCTTTTTCTTGGTTTCTAGGTCATAAAAATATAGAATGTACATTAAGGACGTTTCGTTTTAATTTCAAGAGCTTTTTCAAGATATATGTAAAAATATAAATTATAAATGGTATACATTTTTTATTTAATAAACAAACATTGTTACTATGAATTTTGAATTATGATTTTATCATTTATTAAACAATTTACTTATAAGTTACAACCATTTACAATTTATATTTTTATATGTATACTTGAAAAGCTTTTGAAATCAAAGTGAAACGTCCTTATTAATGTACATTTTCATATTTTTGACCTAAAAACCAAGAAAATGAAGAAATTAATACCCAATTCCTATTTTGTTTTGATTGTTGTAAGCTTTTATCAAGGTTTGTATAAGCTTTCTCTAAAGCTTGGCTATAGTCAAGGAAAGGAGTTGGTATATGACCTCTTCTTCATGTGACTTGAAAATTACTAAAATATTTTAAGGAAAGATATAACAGCAAGCTGAAACAAAATAAATTTCGTACAAATAAACTTTATGTAACTTCCAAGTGTTTCTAAAATGTTTTTTACAAAATTATTGCTAAACAAAACTCAGAGAGAATTTTAGTAAATTAGATATAATTTGCGTTCTTTTTATTATTTTCGGATGCCGTCCATCGTCTCCTAAAATATTTTATTGTTTTCAAAATCACATTCTGTTTGCATCAAGTAAAATTCATTCAAATAAATTAGAATTTCAGTATTTAATAATAAAAAAAAAACTTCTACATATTATATATACATATTTCGATTGCGTTTTTATATTTATATAGAAACAACACTATAATCTATTTTCCGTTGCCATCGTGTTGCCGCGATTCTCTGTAATAAAAAAACGACAACTATTAAAAATTAAACAATACCAGAGATGGGAAGACAAGGGAAACGGCTCTCAGTTTTCCAAGAGTCGACAAGTCGTCGTGGATATTATGAAAAGTAACTGTTTCCCTCGTTACTACAAAATACAAACTATCTTATTTTTACTATACTTAGTGGTTATTAAATAAAATACTCACCAAAAATAATTTTAAGCATTTCAGTCTTCTGGAAAGGGTTTTTTTTAAGCTTTTTCCCTGTTAGAGAATGATTTGCCGCAATATTGTCCTCTAGTGGCTTTTTTAGGATGTTTGATGTCAAACTGTTAACGTTCCTTCCATGGGTTGATATCAAATATCGAATCTGTACATTTTTTGTTGGAATTAATTCAATAAATGAACATGGTTTCGGACTTAAAAAAACAGGTAATAATTTAAATAATATCAATTACTCACCAACTTTTTTTTCTCCAAGAAGAGTTTTCAACTATTTGATGGTTTACTAATGTCATAGAAGCTTCTATATTCGCTGAAAAAGAATTTCATAAGTTATGAATTGATTCTCCTCTTAATCCTTATTAGTTACCATATAATGCTGTTGTATTGCGGCAGTCTGTTGGGCAAACCTTAAACCGTATCCATTTTAGTTTCTAAACACTCTGCTATGAAAGAAAAATCTTCTAAGACCTTCCACATTACGCCTGGGTTTAATTTAATTTGGTGACGCTCATTACTGTAATCGGTTCCAAAAAATATTTGATAACATTAGAATGATTTCTTGAAATAAGAGATACAAATACATATATATAATATTCTTATTAATTATACACTAAATTTATATGGTGTATTTTTTGAATTTATTTAAAAATCCTATTACACTGTCATTAAAACTGAAAAAAACCTCAAACATTTAATTATTCATAATTTCTGAATTATATAAAATCAAATTATACTACAAGCTATCTAGTTAGCAAATATAAACTATAACTTTTTAAACTAAGTGCATTGGCTTATGGCGCTTATGGTGTAGAAAATTAGGTTAGAATTATATGCAATAGTTGGGGCAATTGGGGCAGACACAGTTCAATTCATCGGTTGAATTATAAACTATTGATATTCTTGAAGCAACAACGCATATCTAGTAAAAGATATAAAATTAGGTAATACTTACTTTTGCATGAATGATGTTTTAAACTATTATACACTGAAACAGCTCAAACGCGTACAACACAACTGGACACAACAAATAATGGCGGTCGATGACAGAATAGCGGAATGGCGGTTAAACCAAAAAAAAATCAATACTCGATAAACGATTGACGCCGAATCACTCCGGAAATACACGAAGTCACCGTACCATGATATAATAACTTTGTCGCAACCCTGCATTAACCCCAGCATTAACCTTTTACTGTTAAGTTTGTCTGGACAAGGTAAAGTTAAGCAAGTGGCAAGCTTATCGTAAGCTTACGTGTTATCTGGGACAGGTACCCGAAATTTTTGGCTGCGGACTACCTGGTTTCGGGTACCCGGGTAAAGCTCGATTCCGGGTAATACCCGGTTTCGGGTAATGCTCGATTTCGGGTAATACCCGGATTCGAGTAAAGCTTAGTTTCAGGTGAAGCTGAATTTCGAGTAATACCTGATTTCGCGATAATAGCCGGTTCGGATAAAGCTCGATTTCAGGTAATATCCGGTTTCCGGTCAAGCACGATGTCGGGTAACACCCGGTTTCGGGAAAAGCTCAAAAAGGGTAAAGTCCGATTTCGAATAATACCCGGTTTTGGGAAAAGCTCAAAAAGGGTAAAGTCCGATTTCGGATAATATCCGGTTTCGGGTAAAGGTCGATCTCGGGTAATACCCGATTTCGTGTAAAGCTAAATACCCGGGTAACCCGCAACCGGGTAGTACACACGGGTACCCAACTTCTGAAAAAGACGGGTTTCGACAGCCCTAGTATTTAGTATGTATTCTTACAGCACAAATCCGAATATCTAGTAATTTTTACTATCTAATGTTGCATATGCTATCTATCCGTCAATTCAAGCATAGAATCACTTAGATACAAATTTAAGAGAGACTCGGAAATTATAAAATTTAAAAATAAAAACGTGTTTATAATTCTATGACTAAAATATATTGCAAAACGTAGAATTACTATTTAAAAACTTTATTATTATTAAATAATAGCGAACTTATGTTACTTATTTGAGCTAAATACGTTCTTATTTACGTTGTTTTACACTGTTATTTATTTCGAACCATTTATAAAATAAAATTTCATTTGTTTTCACTTAAATGTTCTCTTTGTCTTACAATGTCGATCAATAACATTGATACTTGAGTTGTAAGGGTCTCATGCACACAATTTCACTTGAATTAGCCAATTCAACAATGAATATTTGAGCGGTAGCGGACATCAGTAACCAGTAGCATCATCGGTTGTACTACAGATAAAAGGGGGAGCCTATTCGTATTTTTTTTAATGGGAGAGCGTCCTCTAGGCTGTTGTAGTCAAAAATGCCGTATGCATGTCTGGTATTAAAGTGGGCATACTTGTGATTTAAAAGTATTAAAATAGATGACACTGGGATGATTAAAAGAGGATTTAAATAATTTAAATAGATTAAGTATTGCATTTTAAAAATACTTTTTGTAACACTGGACTGTGTGCTACCTTATAGCATCACAGTATCTGTGTGTGCTTACATATATAGAGATTCTTTGCTTTTTTTGTGTTTACCGCGTGGAAGATGTAAATATGGTTACCCGAAGACATCCAAATAGCAAGCAATAGAATTATGGTACAACAGACATATTTTTAAAAAAATATTTTGGTTCTGTTGGTCTTTGCTCTCCATATCTATTTAGATTCTAAGCTACTGCTTTGTTTATGCAGGCAAATATGTGGCCATCTATAATTCTTTTTTCTCTTTCTCTTCTTTTCTCTTGGTACACTTGGTGTACTAAATTTAATCAATTCTGTTGTGCTCGTATTTATTTTCAATTTTCCAATTTTCTGAGATTGAAATACGTTTACGTTTTCTCGCGAACAGACAATTTCATGAATATATTTGAGATCTACCGATTACAAAGATATCAATCGCAAAATCGGTTATTATGAAATAATTAGCAATATACCTACACACACAAAAAGGCTAAATAGAGGAAAAGAAAAGAAAATAAAAACTTTAAAATAAAACATGACGGGGCAGTTGCCTCATATTCTACTGATTTTCAGGCTGAACCCAACAAATGATATAATAAACTATTTCAGGGAATTAAGATTATACAGGGTGTGTAGACATTCGCGAAAGAGCTGCAGGTGGCGAAATTCTTAGATTCTTAGCTGTTTGTTTTAATTCAAAAAATCGTATATCCTGCGTCTATACAATGTCTCGAAAGTTTCAATTTTCAGTTAGTTAATATGAACTTTATCTAACTATTCTTCCTATAAGAAGCAGGTGGTGAAGCAGCATATTATTCTGAAATTTAATTTAATTTTTTCAAGAATTTTTTTTCTCCTCACGCAGGATACGAACCTGCATCCCCTCATTTGCCGGACGCGCGCTTTACCAATTAAGCTAGTAGAGGATGCGAATTCGAGCGTTTAACCGAACATACGTCGATATTCGATCTAATATGTGTGTGGGTATTTATTAATTAGATAATTATTGTTAATACACACAGTATTTACAATAAAACATAGTAGACTAAGCAGTCGGTTATGAGTTTTGTCTAGCTAGAATTGCGATTCATTCCACTAGGCAATGTATATACAACATACATTCATATTACTCTATCATTAATTCCGTTGATGTAGGTCAACATTTAAAAATATTATAAATAGAACTAACGATCAATTTATTGCCAGATTTATAGGTGGTCATATACTTTTACATATAATCACCTATCATTATCGTCTCATGTGTTAGCTTATTTAAGGGTACTGGAACCGGCAACACCAACTTTGTATTCCAACAACTAATTTTTTATGACTGGAAGAGTCTGCGTAAATAAGCTCGTTAAATTTTGGACGATGAATCATAAATGCCGTAGATATACTCAGAATACAACATTAAATTGTTATTAATGGTAGCTGTACGCATAAGATCTTGTGCCTCTGCAATTACTTCATTGTTACGCGCGAGTTAATAGTTGTGCGAGATAATAGATTCATCTCGTGTAAAGAAGTGTCTGAAAACATGGGCATGTTTGTTATACTTCCGTTCTGTACGTGCTCAAATGGATGTAACGAGCATTTTACCAGGGTCGTACGTATGATAACTATGCGCCAACAAACATTTGCAAGAATTCTTTCACTCTTGTTAAAATGCGACGTATTTCCTTCATTTTTTGCCCGGACGCATGCATGCGTGTGTTTCCTCTGTTGAGCGAAACGCAGATTGGGGCTCGTTTGCTTATTTCGAATATGAGATATTTTATTATTTGTCTATAATAAATTTCAAGCCATAAACAGAACGCAACAAGTTATTATAGTCGTTTCGAAAGTAACTGCATATAAATTGGGAATTTCCCTTTAGAGATACATTGCATAATATCCCGTATACTTATCGTGGTGTTTATATGTACCTCTCTGCATTCAAGTACATGAAATTTGTACGTAACAATAGATTAAAATACTATGAGACAATTAACATTATCTCTTAGCATTAATGTGTTGTTTCTTGTAATATAAAATAGGTATACAATGGAGGCGGGGTACTTCTTTGCATGATGCAAGCACCATTGACAAATGTAATTACATGTGCCAATCGAAGCATGTACACTCCATATATTCACAATTGTGCGAAGTTATTTCTTACGTTGTGCCTAAAATGCGTAGCAAACACGCAAAGTTCCCACTTAAAAATTTAAACTTTTTCAAATATGCCTCTTGTGTACAGAGATTGCAAGATTTACATCAAAATCACTACCATCGATGATGCACTGATATAAGTAGATTTTATTTGTTTGGCGTCAGAATAATAAATTGAATATTAATATAGAGAGATATGTTATTGTAACTTCTACACATTATAAACTAAACACAATAGATCGTGCACGTATGGTAATTATTAAGTATTTGAGGGTAATTTTTAGGCTGTTTTTGGCGACATAACTAGGTTTGAAGTGGTTTAGAACAATTTAGCATTACGTCACTTGACCATTGTGGTTCGCGAAAATAAATTCTTTGCTTAGGCGGGTTTAAAACTTACAAAATGACAGATAGAGTTGTGTACAATTTTATTAAATCTTGTGGAAATACCAGCAGTCGTTGTTAGATCAATCTTCTATATCATATTAATACTCACAAATTTAACTACATTTTCATAATATTGTTATTGGAACGAAAAAAGACACATTATCTTCTATCAACACTTTCGTATGTGTCGTCGTACTTTTGCATAGTTGAAGAAATTAGTTACTTAGTGCCAGATAAGTTATATCATGGTGGTGATCAAAAACTGACTAAAGAAACAATGTTGTTTAACTACTGCCGTTCGGTTCAACGTAGCTGTTTCAATTGTGACAAATATACCTAATACCTAGTAATAAAAAAATCTCTGCACTTTTATCAAAATTTCACATTTAAGTAAAAGAAGACGTCTGTATTGATAGTGTTAATTAATATTCATTTCTATTAACCATTTAGATGTCACTCACAATTCTAGTATGCAATTGCTAATTATTGCAGCGACCGAAAAGGATAACTTGTCTGCTTAAGTTATTGCTTCAACCTCTGCTCCATGGGTCGGTTAGCGAGTTTTACAAACCAAAGTTAACCGAGTTTAAAGTGATGACATTAATTTGTCGCCAAAATAACAAACGTTTTCTAAGCGCATCAAATTACTTTAAACCGCAAATGCTAAAAAAACGCCCTTTGAGTCGACATTTTCGTTCACAAACGTATTAAAAAATTACCAGGGGTACTATTTATCTATTGACACTATTACAAAACTAATAGTACATTGTCAGAAAGATTAGATCACCAATGGGTGTTCCTCTTATAGTCTGTGAGTGCATGATTAGAATTATTAGAATTTAGATTTCAGGCGAAATTACATATTAATTACTGATAATTTTGAAGACATTTTGTTTTTATAATTGTTGTACTATAGATGTCTATTAGTCTTCGTCGAATCTCGTAACATTTCTGCTTTTACCATTAATATTACTCTTGTTGTAATGGCATGTAGTAGGGTAAAGTGAGGCAATTTGATGCAGATAAAAACAATCATATATTTCATTAACAAAGGTGGAGCAAATATCATCTTTTTTGTTGTACATGGCATAATAAAGTCAATAATGCAGTAGTAATCAAAATAACCATTAAAATAAACTTAAGAAAAACTCGTGCAATTATCTAGTAAATCCATTAAGTAGGTTAGCGATTTCATGCAAACTTGTGTACTAGAACTACTAACGGGCCACTTTAATGCACATCAATGTGCCCCGTGTCTTAGGGTGAGCTTCATAATGTCACTTTAAAGCTTTAAAGTTACTTTAAATTAAAGTTCCCATAAATAATGCACAGACTTTTGTTAAAGTGCTAAAGTGACATTTATTATGAAACCGGCCCTTAGTGTATTAGGTCGCAAGATGTCTATACAATAGAGCAAAAATTATATGCTTCCATTAAAAGCATAGTATTTTTGCAAAACTTGCAATATTCTAGCAGAAAGTCAAAAAAATATTTTGATGAGTTGTGGCATGAATTGAGTTAGTAAGAGATAGCATAAATTGAAAGTATAGAGTCTACTAAAAATATAGTAGAGGCATACTGTACTTATGTTGCCCGTTTACAGTCGTCGAAATTTACATATGTTGAATAGTGTGTAAGTAATAATCTGATCAAATATAATTAACTTCTTTTTTCAACCAAGTTAAATTCGATTTCTTATGTCGAACACTAATTAGGATACTTTTTTATATTTCCGGAGTACTATTTAAATCCGTAAATGCAGCTTATGTAATGATGATAAATTATCTAAGCATGTTTACATACACATATATCAATTAAATACAATACACACGTGGTAAGCACGTATCTGTTTCGATGCTTCGTATAAATCTTAGTTTAAACTTACGGAAACACAATTCAAATTCTATCATAGGCGTAACAACTTAAGCATTATAATAATACGTTATGTGATGTCTATTCTACACTTCGCTCACGTGGAAGGTGTTCTGGTTTAGTGCGCAATGATTCACTGTTAGTTATTAATTTTAATGAAGTTAAGAACGAATACATTATGTACCTCATATGATTGTCGACTACAGTTTTATGCAATAGCATATGATTAGTTTACATTACGGAGATAACCTCCTTGTAAAACTAAATTATGACTACGAATCGAATGCGATATTATCAGGCATGCATGCAACCACTTATTAAAAGGATATGTATTCATTAATTGAGTATACATTGTTAATACATAATTGAAAGAGTCAACAGGAATCCACATCTATTAATTTGTTTAATATTTATTCTGCATTTCAAAGATTTTCATAAAATAGGATTTGGAAGGCGTACTTCCGGAACCAATTGTGTATATTATAATAAATATCGATTTAATCAAACAACGTCGTCTTGAAAATAAAGATATTTTGGTGAGATTTCACGTCGTATCACTATTTACACAAGTTCCGGTAAAAGAAGCAATACTTTTATCATTAATCTAGCGAGAAGACATGGTGTTTATTTATAATTTTATTTACATTTGTACCATATATAATCTCGTGTTCGACGGTTTTCAGAAATAATAAAATTTGCTAAATCAATTTTTCATTATTTCTAAATATTTTATAGTCGAGGATAACCAAGCAGCTTTTGTTCAGACATAATTTGATACCTTAAACCACCAGGAGATACGAAATATATAGAAGCTTTTTGGAAAACATATATGCTACCTCCGTAAGCTTGTCGGTTTTATAACATGATATGATATTTATTTGTAAAATTTGTAATGAACATAGACATTAACCCTCAGAACCCCCCAATGTATAAATTGCAATGCGATTCCATCAACTGTTATCTAGATATTTCTTAACAGTGTAGAATGATTTTTCCAGTAAATATTATATCAATTTTATTTTAAAACTTGACTAACTCGAGTTTTTAATTTACGTTGGCAAAGAATTAAATGCTGGCAATATCTGGTTGTCACAGTATCATGTAATTCTAAATTTGTCGCAAATAAATACCTATGCTGTTAAAAAAAACATTCAAACAAATACAAACCTACCAATACTCTCCTCTACTGAGGAGCTCCAGAAGATAATGCCATAACGCAGAATCTTGGTAATAATAAAATGTTTTCAAAGAATCGGGAAATACATACTTTCGAAGATTCGACATTACGCAATCTAAAGACGGAAGTCTGTAATAAGTATATCACAATGGTTTCTGAAAGTTAAGTTGTTGTGATTCGAAAAAAGTTGAAAATTTCCGATTCTGGTATGGATTTACCTTTACATTTAACATTAATGCTGAATGCGTTTTTTTAGTGTTCAGCCACAATCGATTATTTTCATATCAGTCCACCATTGACTGAATAACGCAAGATAACATAAATAACGGTTTCATCGATACTCCCACTTGCGACCACACCTGAAGTGTTATCATTATATTGGGATAGGATTCTAGCTGATATATACTCACAATCAGTGACATTAAAAGTGTTACCCTAGGTAGGATAATTTGTTCAACTTGATTTTTTTGGCAGTGTGATAATTTTACATCCAAAATGAAACGATAACATTTGCAAGAAATTTTATTAACATGTAATACGAAAAAAAAATAATAATATGTTTGGCGACTCCGTAACTGGGTACACTCCTGTATATGTCTAGGCATCGACAAAATGAGATGGTCGATATCTGCTTCTTGCACTTCGTTCCAAAAAACTTGAATTTGAGTCTGTGGAGGATGGTGCAAAGTGGACAGTCTCCTCCCTATAATATCCCACCCATATTCAATGCGGTTTTAATCCGGTGAACGGGGTAGCCACAGCAAAACATTAGCGTCTGCTTCTTGAAGAATTTTGACGCCTTCGAAATCTAGGCATTTTGTTACACACTAGTGGACGAACGTGCCATAACTAAACATTTCTGTACTAGTCAGCCCTCATAAACAGGTTTCTTCACAAAAAAAAACCAAAATTATCAAAGATAAAAGGTTTATATTTTTTCTGATAAAAAATCAGTTGGGACATCGCACTGATTTATATTTGAAAAGTCATACAATGGTCAAGAAACCTGGAAAATTAATTTGCAATATTGTATATTGTATTATTTTATATCTGAGAAGTCACATTCTGTAGCAATAGACAGTAATTCTCCTGTTAAATGACATAAAAGTTTATAATTTGTAGTAAACATTCATGCACGGATCAATGGTAAAAAATTGTCATTGATCCATGCATGAACTTTCTTTTACGTTGTTTTATGTAATATTACATCAATAGAAGAATATTCAGCAGCAGAAGCAGTTATTTTCCAGTTAGATGGCATAAAAATTCATAATTCCTATAAAAATTCATGCGCACATCAATGGTAAAAATATTGTCCTTGATCCGTGCATGTTGACGTTGACGTTGAACCTACATCTCAACTAAGGTGTGAACCTGAGGTTCTATACCCTTTCATCTCTGATAGAAGCGGCATGATCAAGCCGCTAGATTGATGATCGTCATTTGAATTTAAGCCGAACTTACGTGTTTTATTTGGAAGTTTTACCTCACTTGACGGTGTTTAAAGGCGGTCGTCAGGTTTTTTGAACGTTAGATGTTACTCTAAGAAAACATCTAGACGTCTGACTCGTGTAAGTAGAGGTGGACGATCCTGGGGTTCCACGGCCGCCTGAACCAAAGGGTTTTCGCTGAGTTGGGCGCGAGCCCAAGCAGCGTTGAGAGTCTGCTTAAGGAAGTCTCGGAGGGTCGGAATTTGCAGATCTCCATGAATCTGCTCGTTCCTTACGAACCAAGGCGCTTGCACGATTAGCCTGAGTGTCTTGTTTTGAAGTACCTCGATGGCCTTCAATCTAGTGGGGGCCAATGACGCCCACGCAAAAGCGCCGTAAACCAGGACAGGCCTTAAGATGGACTTGTAGAGTAGCAACTTGTTTGCTAAGTGAAGGGGACTCCTTCGCCCTAACATTGGGAGTAACGAGTTGCGTGCTTCGATAGTCATTCTGAAGCCAAAAAAATCAAGTTGAACAAATTATTCCTTCTGGGTGCAACACTTCTTATGTCACTGAGTATATTATGTTTAACTAGGACAAATATTTCAGACGCTGATTTATGGTGGAATTCTATATACATCTCTAGAACCTATAAGGTTATGTGCAAATCTGCAAGTATGTATTTTAGATGCTTACAGATCTGCAGAAAACTTTACAGGCGCTACATATATGGATAGAATCCCACCGTTGGCGTAGCCCAGAAATCGAGTTGTTTAGCTACGGTAAGTGCTACACCGATCACATATTCTAGTCCCTGAATAACTCTGCAGTGCCCTTTATTAATATATTATAATATTGATAAATGAGCTTGAGAATTAGGTAATATACTTATATAGGGCTGCAAAACTGTGGTATTTAAGAAAGATAGTAGCGGTAAGAAGAGAGAAAAGTTAAAATAGGCTGGAATTTTAATTGTAATGAACAATACAAAACAAACAAATAAAATGAGAATAATAAGTATGAGAAGCTTGGAAAACGGGACAAATTAGAAAGAGAAGACCTAGGTTGTACAATACCCTAGTGGAAACAGTAAAACGTAGGGAAGATCATAGTAAAGAGCAGGAATACCACCCAGAAAACGTAAAACTAGGGTAAAAAAAGGAGCAATATGAAAGAAACAACTTCGGGTGAAAGAAGACGATGGTGATTATAATTTTAAGAACAGTTTTGGTCTGATGTCTTCGTTCATAAGTATTCGCCGTATGCGCGTTTGATCAATAGTAGGAAATGATGAAAAGGAGATAGGTGGACGTGATACAAGAGCTTCTAGTGCTGGTTAGTGACTCATATCCGTTCCTAATGCCTTTTATTTTGGCAAGACCATAAAGGGTTGTCATATTTTGATAAATCGCGTGCCTATATGCGATATATCTTTTTACTACGCTGATCGCACAATACCTCATGCCTATTTAGAAATCGTGCAGCAGGAATCTTTTCGTGATCCATTAGAGGCAACATTTGTGAAATTAAACGTTCGCATATGTTACTGCCTAAACTTGATCCGTTTTAGCGGTTCTATTTTGGGTAGCCCCCTAATTCAACTTCAACAGTAACTTTTACGTTTTATGCATGCGGCATATAAAATAACGGTATATTCTAAAAATATGTACCCATACAGACACACCATGGATTATACAACTGGTTAAATAAGTGTATATTTTGATAAGATCTATCGACATTGTTGCATACAAATTTCTATTCGGAAAGACAATAGGTCATTACCGCAAATTAACAAGTTTGAGGTGGCAAGAATTAAAAGTGTATGTGATGTCATATAATGACATCATCAGTCGTTTTCAGTACACGCATCACTGGCCGTTCGCCATTATTTTCGGACATATAAATACCGTTACTATTGCTAAATATAAACGCCCTAAAATTTCGGCGTGTTTATAAGCGAGAACTTCGTTGTATGCATGAACGTACGCTAGTTTTCTAGTTCTAATATAGTGTTCAGGAAGCGACAGGCGCAACGCGTGTCCAAAATTGTTAGGGAGGGTGCGGAAACTCTTCAAGCCCAGATGATGATCGGACGGACGATGATTCACGGTCTAATGCTTTTGATGTCGACTGCTAATGGCCTTATTATTTTTTTCTATAACGGCAACGACCTAAAATAATTAAGATAAAGTAGAATATGATGTCGAAGGGTGGATGCAAGCAGCGGGTAGTCAACGTGGGGCTTTGTACAGTCTTTCACCATATTCACATTCAATAATGTTTAAAATTAGAACTTATTTACATGATGATGTAAATAAGTTCTTATTTGTGTTTTAAGGGCAGCTGGAATTAGTGTCAATTTTGTTAAAGAAAAATAGAACAAATAAACAATTTATTTATTTTACTTTTCTTTATTTAATTAGTTTCTTCTTTTTCTTAGGATATCAATCAGGTTACAGAAACGAGCAAAGTTTTTTATAATTTCTCCTGCTTGGGTCACCCGAAGACATTAATGCCATAAATTAAAATAAATAAGTTATTCAGAAAGAGAGAAATATTGAAGCTCTGAATTAGAAATATAACCATGGTTACATCTTACAAATCTCATGATGCCTTGTTTATGTCCTGAGTATTATAAATAACAACTTAGTATTTATTTATAAATTCAATAACTTTCCCAGCTGATTCCCTCGTCTTTACCCACGTTATCCGTTTTAAACGCTAGAGTATTGTACAAGGCATTTCAATTTGTTTTATAGACACATAGGCGATTTCTAATTACATTCAACCGCTCCATTAATAAGATGCAGGCATACTTTTAATTTGTACACGGGCACTTTTTTGCGCCTAAAGCTTCGCATTTGTAATGACTTCACAGTATTCTAATCTTTTATATTTCACATTTACATATATTTTTAATTACAGTAAAATATTTGTCACACTTATTACTGCGTATCTTGTGCGTTAAAACCTGCATTATAGATAACTGTGACAGTAATCGTCGCTTGCAATTTGTATTTAGTTTCATGTTATAGGATATTTTTTCCTTTTCAGTAACCCCTTTAATGAACATTTTCAAATTTCTTCCTTTTTTTACTGCTTAAATGATTGTGTGTTGCACACATTATTATTTGATTTCTTATAAAATTTATCAAAATATTTCTCTAACACATTTTTTATTTACTAAATATCTTTACATGCCCAGAAGAGAAGATTAATGCTTGTTTGCACCAACAGGCACTTTGCACCGACATGTAGAATGTGATTTAATTTTAAGCGGCACTTTGAATGTGATACAATTAGTGTCACATCACATTCAAAGTGCCACTTAAAATTAAATCACATTCTACATATCGGTGCAAACGGACTTAAATAAATCATAAAACTGAAGTATGACCCTGAAATTGTCGCAAATGCTTTATAGTTGAACTAATTAGCATGAAAATCGAGCTAAATACAAACAGCAATTGTTACAATTATTCCATATTGGTTTTTGGACAGTTCCAATGTTGTTGGATTTACAAAGGAAAATAATTGCTCCAACAAACACCATTTCAACATTCGTCTCAAACCTTATATAAAGTTAATAAAGTTAACAAGGTTGACTATTTAAGAAAACTAAGGTAAAGCAGTTACTACCAAATATATTTAAAGCCGCTTTGCAGTTTGCAATTTTGCAATTGCATGCAATACAAATAGTGCATGCGCGTTCAATGGATTTCGATCAGCTGGGTGCAATTTTACTTGTTTTGCGCGTGCAATACGCGGAATAGAGCATGCGCTATTTTTATTGCATGCAACTTTTATTGCACGCAATTAAAAAAATACAAACTATAAAGCCGCCTTAAGACAGAACGTTCCGTATATTTTTGAGGTAAGTTTCGATTTTATTCGTACCGCGCATGTAAGCAGAGGGCTTAATAATGAATAAACAAAAAGTATTTATACATTTTGTAAAATAAAAAAAAATGATGAAATAAACACTTAAAATGTCTACCGTAGAGATAACGCAGAAAAAAACATGAAATCCATTGGTTTCATCAAGGGTGTCTATTGCCTATAACATTTGGTAGTAATTGTATACATATTCGATTCAAAAAAGCTTTAAAAAAAATGTTGAAGAAAGCATTTCATTTCTTGCAATGCAAAATCTATTAAAGCATAATTTGCATTTGTTTGTGTACAATACTTGGTGCTTAAAAAAAATGGGAAAACACATAAATAAGTAAGTTCTTTCTTTATTTCCTTATTCAATATTCATTTATTCTAGCACTAGGTTTAGCTAAGTCTAAGTTCATCTTCAGCTAGAATAGTTTATATTATATACATACATTAAAACTAAATTACTTAGTGAAACATTTTAAAAAAGAGGGAAAGTTAAATGTGAAAAGAAAGCGGAATTTAAACATACTTCTCAAATTTAATTTAATATTTTATTAAAAATATATATTGCCTAAATAGTTTATCTCTTCGAAAGGTCCTGCCATTAAAAAAATGGAAAACACCAGATTAAACAAATGGATTTTTACTTACTTATACTTTTAACATACATTTGTAGTTTAGACAAAATCTTTTTTAACGCATCATAAAGTACATGATTTGCATGTATATTCCTATTTTATATATTTGCATGCGTCATCTCTTATACTCTGATGAACCAAAATTTTAAAAACGAATAGTTCAAGCACACTAGAAAATGACCAATTCAAATGTAAGCTCAGTGTGTGAAGAAAGATACTGCAGTCGCAAAAAACAGTATAGCGGTTATTATATTCTGCCAAAATTGATCACTTGAATAAGAAATATTTACTCCTCGCATTCATGTATTCTCAATACAGGTAACAAAACTAGTGAAGAATAAATTTTGTATATAAGAAACCCATCAGCTACCCTATATAATACCATTAAAATAGGCAATTCATTGCAAGATTGTCTTCGATTGTTTATTATTTTATTTAATGGGCTGTATTTTTCTGTTATATTCCGAGAAGAATTGTTTCTGTTAATTGATTGCTCACTGTTTATATGACGTGGAAGCAAAAGATGGTAATTGCTCTTGTACGTGACTTTAAGATAGTCATCACTTGCTGCTTGTATATACTTAACTCATGCATGTATCGTTTCCATATATGAGATACTTACATTACATTGCACTGTTGAAATATATCTAATATAAAGAAACGTATTTTGAATTAATTGATTATGCCCTTGACCAAAAGATTGTGATAATTGAATGTCCAACATTCATTATTTTTTTATGTCTTTATTATATTTATTTATTTTTATTATATTATATAGTAATTGTTATCATTAGAACTGTATATGCATGTAATAATCGACGAGACACACCAAATAAATTGAAAATGAATTGAACACAACATGCCTCACCATTGCCAACTTTGTGTATCACTCGCGAATTATTGCAACTCGGTATCCATTTATATTTATACATTAAATGAAAATGTATATGGCAGACACGTAAAATATGTTTTCAAAGAATCGTGTATTCGGCTTGCATATTTATGTTCAAGAAATGGACTAGAATGGCCCATGATTCATTAGAAGCAATGCGATTTCATGCTATGAAACAGGTGCTTCACCGAATATGTAATCACGTAGTCAAATTATAAATAACATTTTGTGTCGGTCAGAGTTAGCAAACAATCGCTGCTTAAGCGTTCAGTATCAAATATGAGAGTATTTATTTAACTTAATGCATTATTATTGTTACTGGATCTGCATACAGATATTTTTCAGGCTCAGTTTGTTTATCAATTTATGAACGGCATTTTCTTGGAAAGAATAAACAGTTTGAAACAGTTGGTTTAATGCAGGTACTGAAGCAATTAATTACAAAGCATGTGCATGTATACAAAGTTGCCTTAAGAATGGATCATTAAACATGACAGTATCAATATGAAATATACAAATATTTTGCAACGCACGTACTTTTAATTGAGTTATTAATTATTTTACGCATGATATTGTATCATCAACCGTCGATCTAACGTACTTAAGATTGCAGAACATCAAAATGTATTCAAAAATTCACCGAATGTACCTATAGAATGATATTTCAAGACTATTTCTACTTATTGCTACTTTGTGTCATACATGCATAAATCAACTTGTGTAAAGATCATTAAATATATTTATGAGATCATTCCGAATACTAAATGCCCTATTCTACTGGAAAAAGAAATAAAAATCATCGGTCACAAGGAGTGATGACCCAATAATGACTAATGTAGGTACACATATTGCACTCAGGAATACACAGCAAATTAATGCGGCAACTTTCATATACATTCTGCCTCTGGATGAAATTATAAAGCTCACCACGTGCACCGAATAGGTCAGAATGCAAAATAAAGCAATCGGATAATTTTGTTTTACTTGACCTTAAACGAAATATGGAGCACATATCAGTCCGATCCAAACCAATGCGTGATACTTCATTTAATTTCATGTGTAGTAAAAATTTGCTGATTATTTTTTCCGATGCGGCACACCCGAATCGATCCAGTTCACGTTGTTTTTAAAAGCAGAACGGTGTATAAGGCAAAAATCCTGATAACAGCTTAGAGCTGCGTCACTCCTTTCTGTCTGCTACAATCGCTATACAGTTGCAAATCTTCTTCAATTTGAAATCTCCTTCTACTCCGTCTCTCCATATTTTCCTCGGTCCACCGCTTTTTCCCTTTCCTTCAAGTTTCTTCCTGGTTAGATCTTTCACATTTCTCTTGCTCTCCATTGCAGATGTCCTAATCATTGCAATCCCCTTATCCTCACAAATTGGCCAAAAGGTTTGTCTCCTAATAATTCATGCAGTTTCACTACCCCAAAAATCCTTCGTTGTATTTTCTTTTTCCTCCATGTATAATTTCTGTTGGATTTTCTGATTAAGGATTCTAATCTTCACATTCATAGGTGATTTTGGTCGTATTACTCTCCTAGAGAATCTTATTTTTGGTTTCCTACATCTTTCGATTTTAGCACTTTATGGATCTTTCGTACACAATCATTGCAGTTTGCAATCCGTAAATTTATTTAGTCTCTTCGCATATATGATGTTCTATTGTTTACTAAGTTGGAGGAATTTGATTTTCTCTAAATCGAGTTGAAGTTCAATCATTTTTGCCATTCGAATCAGTTGTTTTGCGATATTATCCGATTATTTTCTGATTCTCATCAGTAGTACAACATCGTCAGCATACCTATGCGGGCTTTTGGTAAATGGCGTCCTTTACCTATTGATCTTGGTAGGTAGGTATATATAGTGAGGGTGATGTTACACTGCGACCTAAAAGATCTATTGTGTCCCCTATTCTTGTTGTTTCACAGCTGGCCTTCCAATCCTATTCCTTTCAAAAGTACAGGATATCAGAAGGTCCCAGGTTAGGTAAGCCTCCCTTTACGATTTCACATGCTCCCAGGTGCAACACCCTTGAGTTGCACAGTGCTACACAATTTGAGAGGAGATGGATGAGTGTTTCATCCTGTTCCCCAATCTGCTCCAACCGTTTTGTTCCTCCCTTTGTTCCTTCCTTGTGAGGCATTCTCACTTTGGAAGTGGAAGACTTCTTATGGAGGTCCTGCTCCAGTTCCTGTTTCTAGCTGTGGCGTCCCGTTTAAGTGGGTTAATATATTTCCTTCCTCCATGGTTGATCCCACCAGTAGCTAGAAAAGAAAAGGTCCACCTCCACAGAGCCCTGCATGTAGAGATAAGGCAAAATACAATGGAGCGCGCCAGGTGCCCCAAGGTTGGACTAGTAGACTGGTCTTCTATCCAGCCACGTATCTCATCAGCCTAGTCCACCACCTTAAGAATTAGATTTTTGTTGAGGTTGTCTCCTCTTGGTCTGTACAGTTAAACCAAAACCCCCATCCTTTTCCGAACTTGGTCTAACAGTTGAGCTTTCAATAGCTAAAAACTACAACTGGCATCGTTGTAGAACCCTGATACATCCCAACTGCTTATAATTTATATTTATTTATAATGTTGTGATATTATTCTGTTTATTTTTCTTAAATTTCAACCAAATTTGAAAAAGAATAGAATTTGTTAAATAATATAAATGCTATAATATTGGAAACATTTCTTATCGATATGCAATCTATTTTTTCAAGGAATCAACTTTTTGCACGAATACTATGTTTGGCAAAATAAGCGTTTTTTGAACTTTTGAAAATCCATAAATGAAGTCTATTTGCATCAAAAGCTGCGTCTTTTGGTAGGTTTTTCTGTCACCATTATTTTACTCTCTAGAGCTAGAAGTATGACGTTAGAGTTTTTAGCAACAAGTCGCTACTCTTTCCACTCATCTGGTATAGCAGTTGCTGACAAATCATTTCTAAAGAAGATGACGGTAGAAAGATTATGTTCATTTAATATTTTTCTTCTTCTTCTTGTTCTTTTTCTTGTAGGGTGCTTTAAAACAAAAGGTTTATGCAGATGACCTTATATACATATAATTGTAAAATGTTGAAACAATAAATGCGGAATGGAATGAAAGAAATGTACGAGGAAGGTTTGGTAAAGTTTATTTATTAAATGCATTTTGGAAGGAAGAATTGAAGTGTGTTATGCAAAGTAATAATATTCAGAAATATGACTATTGTCTGCCTGACGGATAGACATCATATTCGTAGTTATTTTGATTTTATGTGAGTAAACAACTGCTAAAGAATGTTGAATTTATGGTTCATAGAGAAAAGTAGAAACAATAAACGCAATACAAATTTAATTTTAATGTACATCAATTAAAATAAAGCAAATGTATGTATCTGGCTTTAAAATTGTACACAATTAGATTACAATGAGATCATTAACTACAGAAGCACACGCGGTATCCCCTTACTTAATTTTGTTTAAAAATAACAATTTCCGGTCTCCACTTCTACCTTTACTATGGACGTGGGCACCGTCCATTTCATTAACAAGTAGAAGATACTGTCTGTCGTTCATTGCCAACCTTTAAATAAATACGAGGCGTGCCAAACTATCTAATAAAGCACACACGTACTTGCATTTGCCAATATAAAAAAACATTAAACAGACATTAGTTACTAGTCGCAGTACAGTTTTTTTTGGGAGTGCTTACTTATTACGTAACGATATACCAGAATTAAAATGCTTAAAATTGACGGCTGATAGGAGTACATGTTTGTGGATGCATTCAATTAATATTTGTCCAAAAGAGTAGTTGGTAATTAGTGCAAATTTGTGAATGGTACGTACATTTAGTTTCCGGTCAAATGGGAATAGATTTGTTTCATTCCTGGAACCCTTTTACAATTAAAAAAAAATAGATTAATCGGTATGAATGGCTTTATCACTATATTTTTGTAAAGAATAATGTTATGTAAAAGGTTAGGTGTGCTTAGTTGTTTTACGAGAACTCGTTATTACTTGTATGTACACATATTTCGAGATTCAGGTTCAATATTAAAAAAAAAAAAGATGATTATTCAAAGTAGGTGATGATATTATACAAAGAACATGACGTAAAAATTTCTTGGCTAAATAATAATAATAATAATAATAATAATAGAATTTATTGACAATTACTACATTTCAAACGCATTGTCAAAAAGACTATATCACCCGTGAGTGCTCTTCCTATAGCCTTGCCTTTTGGGTTGATCTTCGCCCTGCCGTAGGGGCATTCTTAGTTAATGATGTTGCTCATTCTGGACCATTATTTTCACAAGAAATTTTGATTTTTGAGGAAATTATTTAGGCACTGATAATTTTGATGTTGCTTCTGTCAACATATGACATTTATATCATGGTTTAAATTTAAAAAAAAAAATTAAACAAAATATCATATTCAAAGTGAAAACCGGCTTTTAACATTTTTTTTTAATTTAATTAAAAATATTGAGGATTAAATAAAATTTTGATTTGCTTTTTAATAGAATTAATCATCGAAATATAAAGTCCATCCACTGCAAAATTTTTGATGTTTTAAATTTATTAAATAGTTAGGCCACCGACTTAAGTATTCCACAACATTACATAGATAATATTATAATGAAAAACTAAAACCTGACAAACAAAACATTGACACTTTACTCGAATTAGAACATGAAAGAAAAAAGGAGAAAGAGTAATATGTATAAATAAAATTGTAACTTGAGTATCACCCAAAAACTACGTATCGAATCGAAATACGTTTTCTTCAAATCTGTTTGTAATAGTTCGGTGATTATTTTAAACTGTTTTTAATAAGAGTTTGACTACTTAAAGTCACTTAGGTATAAAATAAAACAACAAAAAAATGTTTTTCGACTACACCCAGCCGTAAAGCGTGTCCTCATTCACCCAGCACTGAGGATTGGTGGATCTGGATAATAGTGGGAATGATTGACAACGTTTGAATATGCGTGAGATAGGGCGAAGGAGAATATCATCTGCTTCATCGTCATGTCTACTACATAGCGCGTTATTTACGCAAGCGACATGATGCTGCATGGTTCGTTTCGAGATCGAGTGGTTCTCATTAATTTTTAGAAATAATTATTTTGATATCAATATTCATTTGTTCTTTACCATTGTTTATTACAATTAATAGGTATCTATTTTCATTTTCCTCGAATATTATTTTCTAATCTTCTACTGTACCAATGTTCCAATTCTTATCTACTAAAGACGATGTCTATTTTCAGTTATTTAGTGCATATCACTTAAATTATTTTTTCTTTCCGAATTTTCTGAATAGAAATTATGGAGTAAGATTATTTATTACTTTCATACCAGCATTCTTAAAGCCTAAATTACTTTGAAAGTGGAACGAAAACAGCATTTGCAGCTTGCAAGCATGAAATCTCACTTGATTAATGAAATTTCAATTTTCTTACAATACAATACAAAACTTTATTTGCCAAAAGAGATCGTACAAATATGTGAATAAGAAACAAAGGTAACACACAACATACATAAAACAAAACAATCTAGTCAAAATTTCATTCTAGAACAAAATTTGATAGTGACATAAATCACCTTACCTACCAAATATTATTTTAGCTCTCTCTTAAATTGAGATATATGTGTACTGTCCGTAATATGTAATGGTGTAAGTGATTAAATAATGTAGGACATATCCAATGAATCTTTTGAAGATATCCACATTTTTGTTTGTTTCTTTTAAACTTAGAGACATTATCGCATCATGCAGTTCAATACCCTGAAACTACTACGTTGACTTAGCACGGCTAAGACCCTCAAAATTTGTTTTGTACTGGTATAGCAACAAAAGGGAGATAAGATAACATGATGATGGCAAAATAGCCATTTCAAAAAGTTGCTCCGAATTCACTTTTAAGACCATATGTGATTTTTTGTAAAAATATTGAAAAAACCGGAAATCACATTTTTTTCATGTATTTGTTAAATAAATTACATATATCCAATTTATTTAGTAGCTCAACTCCAGTAAAATTTCTGAATTTGGTTGTGTTTAACCAATTTTGCCAATTCTTGACAGAGCTAGAACTAAAAAGTATATTTTCACTGCTGCACTTGATGTTGCAATGGATTGTATTCAAGAGGAATAAATAATTTTTCCAAATATTTTTATAATAAACTACATTGCAAACAAAACTTTTACTATCTTTTCTTTTGTTTCCTACAGTGAAATAGGGCGAAACCAATTTTAAAATCTACATAAAATATTTTTGATGAAATCATTAATAATTCGTGAGGTCTGAAGTATGGAGTTAAGATGTGGTTTCTAATTCGTATAAAATGATAAAGAAATATAATTTTCAGTAAAAGTAATGTTTATTATGTATGTAGTTTAGAATAAAAGTAATATATAATAAGGGCAAGTATCATACTGAAAATTAAAATACTTTTTATTATTTTCATCTATCATTCTGTTATTTATGCAAAAGTTAACAAATTTGTTTAAATATGTCAGTTATTTAAAAAAAAATATGTTGTGAATTTAAATTCATATTTTTTTTAAATATGTTTACGAAAATTTGCGTATGGCCTCAAAATTGATTTCGGAGCAACTTTTCTGGTTATGATAACTTCTGACGTCACTTTTTGCCAATTCCTAAAATACTTTTTAAATTTGCCGCCATGCTAGTGTCAGGTAACGTCAGTCGGAATAAATTCTAGGGTTATTCGACATAGTATACTCCCAAAAAGTTTTTTTTTTCTATACTTTAACAATAAAAACACTACCCATATGTTGTAACATTTAGGCAGCCCACTGCATATTTTCGTGTTTAAGATAATACGACATTTGGGAGTTTTATTAACAATCATTATTTGTTAATGTGGTCACCATAAAAAAAATAGAACTTATGGCGCAACTATTTAAGAATGTTTAATATACCGAAATAGAAACCAAAATCATAAATTCTTAACCTTTTAAATAACAACCTAAGAATTGTTTTAAAACTTTAAAATTAACATAGCTATAGCATACTTGGCACATCTGGATATACCCACAATATATGCGTGGAGGTACAAACTACTAGCACATATTTTGTTGTGTTTTCGATTATTAAGAACAAGTTAAATACACTTTTGTGTTGCTGTGATAATGTTATGCTTACTTGTAATGATTTATTTATAACAGGTACGGTTTCGCATCCACATTATTTAAATAATTTAACAAACAGCGTGTAGAAAAATTCATATCCCGTTATCTGCAATATTCCTATTTTAGAGGGTTCTATAAATACACATGATGTAAATGTTAATAGCATAAAATTTCTAATATAAATCATCAAAACAGTATCTGCTGTTCATGTTTATTATGTTAGGTGGTCCTTGAAAAGTGTTTCTTACGATCGAAGAGTAAAACACTAAGGTCGAAAAATGGGGGAGTTAATAGGTGAACGTAATCCAATTTATGGTGAGACACAAATAAACTATGACATCATAGGTGATCATTCTCTCGAAATAAAACACGTCATGATAAATTTTATAATGTAATAAAGTTGTTACGTGGATAATTATAAATGATTAACTATATGCAACTCCCCGTATAGTATTACATGCAGTCATCCGTAAATAAATCATCGAAATATTTGATGTGTAATACGCCATAAAATCCAAACACATAACATACGCTGTGTACGTAACACACTTCAAATTCGATGTTTCATTAGTGCCTGTTATGCAGATAAAATTCAATTTCAAGCTTATAAGGTTTCGATTGGTCTAATTAAACTTGTACATGTTGTTGTTGTTGTTGTTATTGGCCTTGGCGTTAGGCATTAGGCACATACAAAGAGTAGGTGCATATTTCAGGAAAAGATTGATAAGAAATAAAAATGTTCTAATCCCTCATAGATTCTTTTGATAACATTCCGGCCACAGGTTTCGTCCTCAACAAGACATTATCAGGCTGGAGTCTTCAACAGCTCCTGAAGAAAAGGTCTTTTTAAAATTTTAGATCTTATTTTATTTCTTAATTTTCAAATTTTAATATGTTGTTCAGAGAATAATTTTCAATTTTATTATTTACAAATTTTAAATATTCTTAAGCAGTTGTGCAATTCAATTAATTTTTGATCTTCTGAACTATTGAAAGTTTTGGCCTGATAATATCCTGTTGAGGACACCAGTCGTCCGAATATCATCAAAAAAAAAATTGCCAGAAATTATATCATTTTATTTCTTATCTATCCTTTCTTGAAAAAGACATATGGAACAATCTTGGAAAAAGAGAAAAACGTGAAAGTATGAAAACAAGAAATTATGTGAGAATATACCTGATATCAGAACGGTTACCAACCAGGGCGTGAGAAAACAGAGAGGAGTATAAAGTCCAGAACTTTCCAATATAGTACTTAATGATGCGCTAAAATAAATTAAAGCTCCACAACTAGTGTACAGAAATATGTAGGTAGGGAAATTAGCATAGAGATTGATGATTTGTAATATATATAAAAGGCAAAAACTTAGAAATAATTTTTTAGAATACGGCCCTAAAAAGTAAATAAGACTAAATGATAGCAGAGATAAAAAATAAGTAAAAATTGAAATTGATGAAATACAGCTAGAACATATAGAGATATTTAGGTACATACTAATAAATAAACCTACACAAAGGTGGAAAGGAAACATGGCAATATGCAATATGTTAGAAAATATCATAACAGTAAACGGTATACTCTAAACGAAAACGGAAATATTAGAAAAAAAAACACAAGAACGGTTTCCAGTAAACATAGTGTTCAAACCAATTCCACCATATGATTACGAAAGCTGGATGCTAAATAACAATATGAGGAGCAAAACACCTTAAACAGCCGAAGTGAAACCACGTTCATTAGTTTTTTTCAAACACCACAAATGCCACCAAATGCCATCGAAATTGCCGTCCAACTGTTTCTTCATTTTACTTTCATTGTTTGTTTATCTCTTATTATGCGCATGTTTACAAAGTTTTTTTCTATAATTTTCTCATTTTGCCGTTATTGTATTTGTATTTAACATAGTTATATATAGTATAGATATTTGTGCGCTTGTTTTGTTATTAGGTCGTTGTTTGGCTTGAGGTTTAATGTATTTTTAGAATTATTGGTTTGGTAACATACGATTATCTCAAGAAGGCATAACACTAGAGAAGATATATCGTAATTGCAGAGTTTGCTCCACACATTTTGGTGCAAAAGATTTTACTAGTAATGTTTCTTTAAAATAAACAGCATTTCCAATAAAGTTATACCAATTCCATGAGGTATATTTTAAAATTTGTAATACTAAAAGCTACAGCCGGATATGACAATGAAATAGGCCTTTGCATAAATTTGGTTATTATATTTTTTTTTCCTAAAGAAGCTTTATATAGATATAATATTGAATCTCAGAAATATTTTGTAATATTTATAGTTTTCTAGTAAATAACTGTTAGGAAGAAACGCAAAGATTAATCTTTTTCGTTAACGTGTGTGATATATTCTTTAAGTTCGTAGTATATTGTAGTAGTTGGCGATGGTGATTATCTGTAGTTTTCTGGCACTCCTAAACATCCCCCAGGTAAGCCAAAAATATAAATAATAATACATAAAGTAAATACTTGAGAATGTTTTTATATGTTGTGCTTTGGGGATACATAGATATAGCTACTACATACCCAAAAAACATATACAAATAGCAGTAAAAAAGTGTTATGTTTGTGTGATAATACAGACATAGTATAAAATTAAAACCATCAATATTTTTATAATTATTAAGCTTGTTATTATCAAAAAGCCAAGTAAGGCAAAAATATTAATGTTTTAATATATTTTTGTGTTATCTTTGTACCACATATATTTAGTAAACATCCAACATATCGAAGTGCCAAATGAATGAATACGATCTGTACAATACAGTAAAATAAATTAATAATATATTTTTGTTTGTATATATTGTTTAGGTATGCAACAACTATACATATTTGTTTAAAAAAATTAGGTGTGTTCTCCAAAGCGGAGTTACTGAAATAGATCCTTTTTTTGTTTTTCTTTTTAACAGTTATTTACTTGAAAACTATAAGCATTAGAAAGTTAAAATTTTTTGAGATTCAATACTAGATACTTAAAAAGTAGGGAAATCTGTATAAGGCCCGATTTCACTAGCTTATCCGACTATGGCCTTTATTAAATCCTTAAAAAAATGAAACATATTTGCCCAATTGATTTCTTTATTTTTTCTGTAAATAACTAGTATCCAACTACAGGTTTTGTATACAGAAGGTATCCAAATTCGAAGATAGCTATACCTATTACTATTTTCATATTCTATGTTATAAAGATTACACCTTGGATCATCTACTTTAGGTTAAAGCAACAATTGCGTATATCTACTTTTAAAATTAGGGCTACATATATAACACATATTGGGATCGTTCCAATTCACCCATATAACTGTAAATTTACAGCCTAGTATAGTACATTATAATAAAACTGTAGAAAATACTTTTTGCGTATATATTCCACTATTTACCATTTTATCATTGAATTTGAATAAATATTGAATTATATATATCATTCGTTTGAATACCTTTTACTGTCTTCAAAATAGTTTGTAATTGCCCAAGGCCTGCAATAGCACTTTCCTCACGTGGTTTGAATACTATTTTTCCCCAGCCAGTCCAATTTTAACTAAATGTCTAAAAATAATAAAGATATACTTGTGAGTGACATGATAGATAGTAGAACTGTCAAGTTAGCGTCGTTTTAAAAGTGTTTAATAATAGTTTAATTGAAATTTAGTACCTAATAATTTCCTCCCTCAAATGAATTTTGACAAAAATTAGTTTCCTAGAACTCAAAAGATGGCGCAGAATGGTTTCGCTTTCTAGTAAGTCTCTCGTCTAATCTTATCTATGGAACAGAACGCAAACCATGAAAATGAGGTTCCTGACAATAGTTGAATTAATTTGAATATAATATTGCAAGTCCATCAAAATCATCATTAATAGTAATGGTCACGGGATAGTTACCGTAACCAAAATTATATTTTAGGAGGTTAATGCAAATTCTTCGTACATGATTCCTAAAAGAATGACAGATGTCTTGAGTGTACACTACCAATTAGCGTCGCGCTGTCAATACCACTTTACGATGTTATCAATAATTACATCATCCGCAACAGTTGTCATGTATCAGTATGCAGGCGTGAAAACCTGTGTGTAAGCTGTGGTTTGCGGTAGCATTGTTATTTATACATAGATAGACACTAAAAATAAATTTTATCTAAACCTTTTTCAGAACGTGTGAATATAACATTTTAATTACATTTCGATGACCTAATAATTACAAAGCGATCGCTTTGATAAGGTAATTCCTGCATATTTGAGTTATACTACTGAATATTGATTCCTAGTATTCCTTAACCGCGCTTCTTTTGAAACAGGTCACTATATAATTATCAAGGCATTGCGTTATGCCCAACATCCGCTCTCACATGTAAATAAAATAAATAAGGTGATAGTTAAACTGACATTCCGTATTCGTACAAACATATACATACATATGCATTTGGAGGTTCGAATGTATACGCTTGGTCCTCCAATAAGCCGTACTAATACAGCAGTAGAAAAATTTTAAACGTACCTGCATATATAGGTTGTGTGCACAAATTTTGGAAAAAGCAATTGAAAAAAATTATGATTGTGTTTTTATCGAAAAATAAAGGTGGCGCTACGATCTTAAGAACCTTTTTAATCGTTAGTATCTCCAATTATTTTTTGGTTGGAAGAGTATTAAACTTCCTGCAAATTTTATCATTGGTGTTAGTTTCGAAAATTTAACAAATTGATAGATATTTAAAGAAAATAAGATGCGCCAGGTCTCTTCTTCTTTCCTAAAAAAATGTGTGTCAAGGAGGTGGAATTCAAACGGTAATAAAGACATTGTTGTTGTAATTATTAAACGGCAAAACTGTAGGAAACAAACCAAATGGTAATAAATAGAATTAAGAGCGCCGACATTAAAATTACTCCTGAAATAATGCTTAATTATTCTCAGTTTTGTTCAATAATCAACAAAATCCATGTCAGAACAATGACTGTAGTTACTACAAAATGTCATTAGTGTAAGAGTCGTGATTGCCCCTTCTTGTCTTATCTCTTCGCTAATCTAGCTTAACTCTCCATTTATATTCTTGCTTAGATAATTTAAGAAATATTTTAGTGTGAGTGACATTACTGACATAGCGGAATTAACTTCAATCGAACATTTATTTTCTGTGCATTGACACTGTCCTGAAAATATGGTTTTACACACAAATAAATACAAATTGAATATGATTCGAATCTAATTTATGGAAAATTTCCTACCGAATACATCTGAAGCAGTACGGTTATAGCTATGCTTTACGCTTTCCAAATAGGCCTCTGTCAGATCACAAAAGATTTATAAACCTTTGTGCAAATCTCAGAAATTACAGCCTTAATTTCAGCTTCGGTCGGAAAAGAGTAAAAACTGATGAAAGTGTGGCAGTGGTACTACAAATATTAATAACAATCCACACATTGCGGCAATTATTAGAATGACATAACTTCCTGGTTAAGTACTTTTCGTATAAGCTTGGAATTGTTGTGGAATCCATATAGTACCTAATATAGGTAGTCTCATAACAGGGTGTATCAAATAAAAAAGTAAATTTTGTTTGGGTGTTAACTACACGAGACATAAAGCACAAACCCACCGAAACCGGATTTCATCATTAAAGAATAAAAAAAGTAAAATTTAGAGCCAAAAATTCTTTAGTCCGGGCCTGATGCAAGGAAACGTCATGTTAAGCACCCGCTAAACATGGTATTATGTATAAATACATTGCACTCATTTAGTATTATTCTTAATGGTATGCCGTAAGTTCATTTAACGTCATTCTGGATAAATAAAGAGCAATCGGCCAGTGTGCCCTTATAAAAATAGCAAAACTGAGGCATTTTAAATTTCTTCTTTTTATAAAATAAACATTCCTTTTTTGCTAAGAGCATTCTACGTAAGTCTACAAGTCTACTTGTTTTTAATATCCTGATAAGACGTTCGAGTTTCACCGGATATGCGACTTAAGTAGTTACAAAAAAACATAAATATTTTTCTTTTGCTTTGTCGAATCGAGAGTTAGTTGTTAATAGACGGTACCACATGAATCTGAGTTATTTCTTTTGGATTTATTTAATCATATAACGCAAAATGAATTGAATCAAATTACACAGAAATAAATGTAGATACAGAAAATTTGCAAACACGCCTTTTTACTATGATGTCGCGCGAAAATGAATCTATACATTGCCGCGCTTTTGCAGATGCATCAAGCTTCGATTTTCTTTATATGAAATCATGATGGTCCTGAAAAGGATCGTTTTTTCGAGACGGGAAGAATTTAAATAAAATGTTCGAAGTGGCTTGCACTCCAAGCGGCGATCCACACAAACTAACAGCGTAATGGCTGAATGATAGTGGTATGTGGGGGTATACTCGGGACAGCATTTAGGTTAGGCACAGGTGCGGCTCTAGCCCACGGCATTTATAAAATATTTTTTTCTCGTTAATGCTTACAGATATACCCCCTGTGCATTAAGACTTTTTGATTGTATATGATTACAGCTGCTACATATTATTATATTTACCTCTATATCTGATACACTCTGTATAGTAATTTATATCCCTATGCTATCGTATTTATTTATATTGTCTAAAAAGTCTGCAAATTCTTTTATGCCTAAATTATTTACACTTCCATGTCTTGTCAGTTAAACAGTTATTGACGAAATGCCATATAATATTTATAGTAGATGTATTCCACAAATTTCAAAAATATTCCTCAACATAGTCATAAAATTGGCAAAAAAATAACTGCAAAAAATAAAATATAGTTACTTTGTTTCTTGATTTAAGTAAAAAATTGAGTAAGAATTTTTAATATAGTTAGTTTTGAAGTTTAGTTAAACTTGACTAATGGTTTTTTTGTGTATACAACGCGAAAGTAAAATCCATCCATTCCCTCTTTTTAAATGATCTGTATATAAATAGACAAGCCATATGTTTCGATACGTCAAATATAAGGCAGTAAATGTTATCTACGCGTAAATAAAAGAAAAGGTAAAACAAAAAAGGACTTTAGTGCATAAGTTTTCCCAACTGTTCCTGACGATGCCAGCTACTAATTGGGCCGTTGTGGCCGGGTAACCGTCGTGGTAGATAAACCGCCGTGACCGGTTAACCGGTTATCCGGTTAAAGTGCACAGCACTACTTCTATCCTACACACATGCTCCTATTTATTAGAACAGCACTGTCAATGTTTAGATTTTCATCATCTAACTTTCATTATGTGCACTGGCCGACTTATTTAATGTCGTGGTCTACAGTGCAGTGACTATCAAAATTACTCACCATTTGCACAGGTGCGCGTTCGGCTGGCGTCGGCTGTTCCAGGTAAATGATTTATTGGAGTATACAGTTGCAAAACCCTCCGCAATTATGCAAATCAGGTAGAAAAATTGGATTATTTAATATCACAAGTAAACGTTGTACACTGCGGTTTGAACGTGCTTTACATTTAAATGTCTCTTTCATAACTTGGACCCAATTGAATCTTAAAACTTAAAGTCACATAGAAATAAATAAACTTTTGGTATTCATAGTAAATCTTGTATTAATTGTTTTAAAAACGTAATAATAGCAAACAACCGAGGAAGACTTCATAAACCTATAGCTTCAACAAATATTAGCTATTCTAAACGTTTATTAATAACTATTTTTTAAATGAAGATTTCAATAATAAATCCGCAAGCTCGACAAAATTGGTACATTAACCGAATTATAGTGAAAATATTCTTAATTTTTTAGGATTAACAGAAATCCATTTTATCAATGCTACTACAAACATGGAAACATGTTAAGATTAATTATCCTCTAAGCATTTTGTTTTTTTAAATTGTAAAAATAAAATTGTAAATAAAATGTTTTGAACAAAATCGGCTCCAGTTTATGTCAAATGAGCGTAACATACCTACTTAGAAGATAAGTAGTAGCGCCATCTCTGTGAAAATGTTTGCGCTGTAATATATTGAGCTGTTGTAGCTATACCTATTGTGCCATGGTTTTTTTCTACTATATGTAAACTTATAATATGATTTAATAGAATCAGCGAATATGTTTAATTAATAATTTAAAGAGATTGCATTATATTTGTACTACAAAGGAAATTAATTGCGCTAATAATACTTATGTTAACCAGTGTACATAATCTAATTTAGATTGTATATTGTATGTATAATAATTTCTTCTCTGTAGTACTGGCTAATTTATTATAGTAGACTGTATGTATTATTAATTTGGGTGTCAAATCAATTAATAAACAATAATCAATATTAATAAATAAAATTTTAATAACAATTGGGATTAGTAGTTCTAATTTCCACCAATGTAATTTTTCAATTAATACCACTGCACTTTCAAATCACCACACACATATCACATTATCTTCTTTGTAAATCAATTAACATCTGTTTTCGAATATTATACTATAGTATATGTTAAAAATATCAAGTGGGTGCGCGCTAGTCTGTATCTAGTCTATGTATTTATTCTAACTTAATTAATTCAGCCTAAATGTTCCTTCCTGTGTATTAATTCAATTATGAGAAATTATCATTTTGACGTAGTTTAAGATAAAAACAAATGTTATTTATTTATTATTTGCAAGAAAAAATATGGATTTGTTTAATTAAATAAAATTTCACCATATATATTCCAATAAAAACAAATATTAATTTACTTATTGCAGGTGCTTGAATAATCGTATTTATTAAATAAAGGCACGTATGGTACCTAGTGCGATAATTTTCTTTTATTGCCAATTATTCTTTAATTCACTTAGGGCGCGCTCGATAAACACGGAGAGCAATTTTTAGGAGTGTTAGCAAAGCCACGTGTTTAAACAATCAGCAATTGTAGGTCTAGGCCAGAACGCCCATATACCGGTATATGTATACATATATAGATATTGGTTAGATTTTGGTTTTGTATAGGTTAGTAGTTACCATGCGTAGGTGTGTTGCAAACTATACTACATATTATGTCATCTATTAGATTAGCAACTTTGCGTTCAATGTTGAATTTTTTCATACTTCAAAATTGATAGTTTGATTAGTAAATCAATATCTGCAGCTTGAGAATAGATGGAATATGCTTAAAAGTATCTGCTAAACGTTTTGTAAACACTTCACCAAATTCATCCAATATTGTCATGTCGAATTATAAGCATAGAAATTAGTTTTTACGTCTCACATCAATTTTCAAGAGCTGTCATGGTCATATGATCATTTAACATCCTCTTAGGTGTTAATGTGTTATTCTGGTGACATAACAGTGCATTATCACTATGTGCAATTTGAAGGTTGTTATACTTACCTACCTATTATAACATGCTAAATAGTGTAGCTATTTTAGTTGTAAACAAACAAAGATGTTAACTTTACAACCTAGCTGGAAGTATTGATTTCTCATTTCGACAATAAATTAAAATAATTATGAGTCACTCAACAATTTTGAATGTGTATATACCATACTATTAGATTATTATGTTAATTTTTCGCATGATTGTCAATCACTCAAATCAGTTAAAGTTCCAAATTTATTAAAATAACCTCGCAAAAATGACATTTGGATTTATTTCGTCCTTGCTGTGAAGCCTTTACGGAATTTTTTGTATTTTCAATTAATTAGTATTAAACCGTTAAACCTTGCCGCTTTAAATCTTGGTCAACAATGGTGATGTAATAAATGCTAATTTAACACTTGTGCAAAAAAAATATGCATCATGCGTGGGCATCACGTTCACCTATAAACATCATCGATATTTTTCGTCGATATTCATATTGTAGAGGAACGTGGAGGCTTGAAGAACAGTTGGCAATAAGCCTAGAAATGACATCATGTACACACTGTTTCTATCCCAATAAATACTATCGTGTCCTGGTTCTAAATAGAATCTATAAAATGTACAATAATAAATATTTCTTGTAGGCGTGCATGAATGACAAATTTTACAACTTTTACGCAAGTCATTTCGCAAATATTGCTGTAAATCATTTATTTGGCATTTAACATTCAATATGTTTCTTTTTTTTTTTGTAAAAGTGCTTCCTGGCTATTTAAAATTAAATATCTAGGTTACGAATTTAGAACATAGCGTGTATATCTGAAGTTTGCTTCCGTGGCAATATAAAAAAAAAAATAAAGGAAGACATACCGGTTAACCGGTTAATAATAACAACACATGCCAGTGTTTTATTTATGTTAGACATTAATAACCAACTTACATATAGTTGACTCAATTGATTTATACGAATTCAACATTCAGCAAGAACATTTTCCATGACGTTTCGAAATAAGTTAATGAAATAGTAGGGAAGAGCAATGTTTCACATGCTTCAAACCCGTCTCTTAAAGAGTACATATAAGCAGGATAATCCATTGAAAAGTGCACCCAAAAATATAAAATTAAAGCCCTAAACAAAAGTTATTATATAAGCTTTATCAATGTTTGCTGAAAAGTTTCAGTTCCTAAAACTGCTAGGAACATGGATATAAGCAATTAACCCCAAATTATTCTATTTTCTATATCTGATTCTGTTTAACACAAAGAAAAAATATATTTCTCTGGCTTGCTTTTCTATTAAAAAAATGACCGCCCTAAGATAAGAAAAAAAATACATTGAGTCTAATCAAATTTTCGTCAAATATGCACATGGCTCGGCCTTTCTTTCATAAAAATTTGATCTAAGTTGCTGTGACGGAACAGCTTGAAAATAAAAGTATTTCTTTTTCGCACTGTGTTTTCAAAAGAAGGCAACTTTTCAAAAATCATCGAAAGACAAACTATTCTTAGAATAGCCCGTATGTTTATTAAACATCCTGTATATCCATATTGGTATTCAAAAGAATCTTAAATGGCGTAGCAATTAAAATTAAAGAAAATTCGGTATATATTTTTTTTCCTTTAGTATATAAAATTAAGAACCATTTGAGCTCTAAAAGAGTAGTGTCTCCAGACTTTCTGACAATCCTGTATGTATGTTCATGTAGTTAATTAATTTATGATAAGACCGGCAATACAAAACACCAAAACTGTAAAAATCCTACCAAAATGTAATCTGAATTTCACTACAGTTGTACAGTCGTTGAAAAGTGCTTGAATTTTCTCAGGTGGGAATTGTTTCACGTAGCTGTTTATTCATGACGGGCATTAATATTACCCATTAATGATGCAATCATGTAGGATTATCGGAATTTCGAAACACACCTTGGGAATATACTTAAGATTAATAAAGTTACCGAAAAGATAATATTTCCTGGAATCAATGAATGCATGTTTATGCTTTATATATTTATTTATTACATTATGATTGGAATGTTAAAAATAAACCATTATGTAAGAATTTTCAAGTTAATTTTAAAAAGCACTACCTGAATTTTATAAATCATTTCTAATTTACAATAGAATTTCATTTAAAACTAGAAACATTAGAATCTCTTCTCTAGAAAAATTTCAGACTACTTTTTCTTTAAAGGAATCGCACATATTTAAGTATTGGATCGGCTACAGAAATTATGCAATAACTCTCTGCTAGTAAACTGTAACATCGTAAAGATTATTTGTGTTGATGACCGCAGGAAAAACTAAAAAAATAGTTGTAGAACCGCAGCCAAATTTTAGGATGGCTGAAAAAAATAATTATTGGTTTACTTGGTCCTTTATGTATTTCCCGTTTGTTTAATAACGTGTTTTCTGTGCGTTTCTTTATATATCAAAATGTATACATAAAAAATTTGAAAGAAAATTTCAGCAGAAAAGACATCCACTTTACAACGATTGAACCATTAAAAATTACGATCGTTTGTTGGCAGGATTACCTATATATAAACCTCATGATTTTCATTTAAACTTTGAGATGCCTACGTACTATTATTGCGCAAATCAAAATCTGTTTACACTTTTGAGATATAAAAATAGATATAGTGTGATCCTAAAGGCTGCGGTCGTATTTTCTTCTTGAGGTACAACACATATGTGCTCATTGTATGCATACGAGCACCATCTTGACCTTGTCATAGTTTAAATTGAAGCAAATTAGAGCAAGTGCTAGCCTGGATGAACGGTTATTTTTAATGATAATACTTCTTGTGAATGGAATGCCCACTTTTACCGGCACAAACGAATTGTTTGTATTACCCGATATGAGTTTACATCATTATATCGTTGTTAATTTACCAAAACCCTATACTTCTTTAACTTCATTTTTAAGAATACTCAATAATTTGTGTCTATCATATGAGAGAAATATCTAATAAACTAGTTGTAATTGCACTATAAACCTATAAACCATTTTAGTTTTAGAATAAGTGATGACAGATATTCATGTATGTAAATAGCATCTGTTTGCTTTGCACACACATAAGATAGTACATTTTGAATTCATGAATGTAAAATAGTGGGGTGGATGATAGATAGTATACATTATCAGTGTTGATTTGTATTAGATGTTTACAATTATTTTTCGAATTGTTCATACAGTAAATATAATGTTGCAGTTACAAGTGTCTCATTAGCAGATAACATTACCATTGTGCAAAACACTTTTTTTTATTAATCGTGAGAATAATTCATTTTAAAACAGTATATCTTTCCATTTTCCAATCATCTGCTTTTAAGTAATATATTTATGCTTTACAAATGAAATCAATTACCTAATGAGCCAGAATAAATTAGATTACACAATAATATTATCTGACTTGTTTTACTAACAACTTATGAATACCCGTAGCACCAAGTGATTATCTTTGATTTATAGTGAAGGTTTTCGATGAGTAACTCTTGCAGTCCCAATTTATTAGTTCAATATAACAGGGAACCCGCATGATTTTAATTTGTGGTAGCCGTAGACGTAGTAGTCATCCAAAAATATTTATTAGTAGACGTAGGAAAAACACTCACAATGAAAGAGGCAGCTTCCGAAAGACGCAAATAATGTTGGATTGTTGTGCTGTATGACAGAATTCTTTCGTTAAAAATAGATAAGATTTATTAATATATGTCCAAACATTGCATTAATATTCATGCTTTAGGGTTCATATAAGACATCATTTTATCGGTGTAAGCTGAAATGCATGTACTTATGCAAATGGAAGATGAGAGCGGCCTAAAACAAGAAAACAAAAACTATTATGAGTCCTGTTTTCGCTGTTCTACAGCTGACCATTCAATCCCCTTTCCTTTTAAAAAAGGGAGGATCTGACAAGCCTCCAGGTTAGATAGATTTCCTCTTCGATTTTACATGCTTCCAAGTGCAGCGCCCTCTAGTTGTAGAGTACTACGCAGTTTGAGAGGAAACATAAGACATATATGTTTCATTCTAGACTCCACAAAATCTACATTCGGATTCCTTTGCTACTCCAAGGCTACTTAGATGTTCTTTCAGTTTGCATGCCAATGTTCTTATTTCGGTTGATGCACTGTGTAAATCTCTTTCGATTATAGGCTTCTATAAGAATTTAGATCGCCTCATTCCCCGAAGGTCTTCCTAATACTTTCATTTATTCTGCCCTACTTCACTTCTTAATCTTTTCAGCAATAGGGTGCTACTTATCCCACAAAAATGTTCGCGCCCTAAGAACGGTGTTCCAGCCCATTTTTCTGCAAGATTATATTATAGATCTGTTACTTTATTCCTTTAGCCTTAATTTTCCTAGATACGCC